>MCJB01003751.1:0-12568 GCA_002018475.1 Nicotiana obtusifolia
ATATTTTAGTAATATATATATACACTTTGGTAAAATGTTAACAAGAAAGCGACCAATTTTGGTCGCCAATATATATACCTTTATATTAGCGACCAAAGTTGGTCCCCAAATGAAAATCTGATTTATTTTAATTTTCCAGTAAGCGACCGTCTTTGGTCGCTAAATTCCCCATATATATTCCCTCCAATTGGCGACCAACGTTGGTCGCAAAATTAAAATCTGATTTAATTTTAATATTCCAGATAAGCAACCAACTTTGGTCGCTTATGGCACCATAAAATTTCCTCCAAAAGGCGACCAAAGTTGGTCGCCAAATTAAATTCTGATTTAATTTAATATTCCAGAAAGCGACCAACTTTGGTCGCTTATGTCACCATAAAATTCCTTCCAGTAAGCGACCAAAGTTGGTCGCCAATTTAAATTCTGATTTAATTTAATATTCAAGAGAAGCGACCAACTATGGTCGCTCCTATCCCCATAAAATTTCCCTTCCGTAAGCGACCAACTTTGGTCGCCAATATTAAACGTGGGTCCAGTTTAGCGACCAAAGTTGGTCGCCATTTGTGAATTTTCTTTGACCCGATATGTTTGACCAGTCCGGTCAAAATGTTGAACAGTTTGGCGACTAGTGGGCGACCTTCTTTGGTCGCTATTTTATTTAAGTTTTTTTTTCATTTTTTTGTCTATTTTAGCGACCAATGTTGGTCGCTTTTCGTGGCAGACCAACTTTGGTCGCTAATTTTTGGTCTCTAAATCCCTGATTTCTAGTAGTGTTATTGAACTTTAACACTTTTAAGCCTAATAGCTTCAAATAATTTCGGAACCAAATGCATTTGATCCACTTCTGATCCTGTCCCACGTCTAACAATAGCGGCAAAATTCATTGGCCCATGACACAACTAGGATACTTTTGTTCTTCTTTTGATTTTTGGACCCCGATAATAAAAGCAAAGCGAATAAGCCTCGCGCCAGTTTTCGTGTGATAATTACGTAATATTTTATTAATCACCAACTATGCAAGATCAAAGGCCATGTGTGCAGGTTCACTAGCCAATTCTGTAATAATTACGTAATATACTCTACTAATGTATTTACCATGTGTGCTGGTTCACTAACCAAAGCTATGGAAGGAAAGTGCACCAGAGGCGGCAGAAACAATCGAAGGACCAACGACCATGACATTCAAATCCGTCTATCAAAGGCATACATCAGGACAACGAGAAAGGAAAGGAAATCTGTCAAATGGACGAAAGACTCTCAAGGATACAAGGAAGGAAAGCGAATCAATCAAATGCGTAAAATCAGTGGAAGACTCAAGACTCAATGATTAGGGAGATCAAAATAGACCCAACATATCAAGGATGAATCTGGATTCAAGAGGTTACCCTTGGCTCCTACTCTTAGAAAACACTGCCTCAAAAGAAAATTCACACCATCAATGATTTTCCAAAATCTCGGAGAAAAGAATCAGTAATTGCATCAAGCACTATTAAAGAAGTGAAGAAAGGACGTGGGATAGTACGCAGCTTCATACAAGTTTTTAATCTTTCTACTTCTTACAAAATACTGTATTCCTAAGCTTACTAGTGTATCAAAAGATAGAGAGGAAAAAAGAAAGCTATTGAAAGATTGTGTCAAGAAATTAGTGTAACTCGTTTATGGTAAACCTAAGAAAATCACTCTCATATTGTAACTATTCGATTGAAGATCTAAGAGAACCCTTGTGACCCAAGGAAACTGGATGTAGGTACCACACTGGTACACGAATCGACATAAAATATATGTCTCTCTTATCCATCTTTATTACTTGCATTTGTTTTATTTGGTATACTAATCACTGTTTGCAGAATCACAATAGTCAACTAAGAGCAAAGTTAGTCGACTAAGAAGGATTTTTATAATTCACCCCTCCCCCTTCTTGTACTTTCAAATGGTATCAGAACCTGAAAACACTCAGAGGAAAATATTTGCTTAACAGTAAAGTGAGTAAAGATCATTGGAACAAACACTGTTGTTGGAGCACTATTTTAAAAAAGAACTTCACAAGTCTGACCACCTTACTTCAATGGATAATATTTCACATTAGAAAGTGCATATGGAAATATATGTAAAGTCATATGACATTAAAGTCTGGTGTGTACTCAAAAAGGGCGATCTTCTCATGCCACAATCAAAGAAGGACAAAACTACTGAAGGGCTTAGGTATCTTCTGAACTACTAGACCTAGATGATTATACTGACAAACAATTTGCTGTGGTGCAAGTAAATGCCAAAGGCAAGACCCTTCTATATAATGTAATAAGTGGTGAAGAATATGAAAAGATCTCAAGCTGTGAGACTGCGAAGAAAATGTGGAACAAGATGGAAGTTACTTATGAAGGAACAAACAAAGTCAAAGAAACAAGAATAAATCTACTGATTTGTGACTATGAATTATTCCAAATGAAGAATGGAGAATCAGTGGAAGAAATATTTTCTCGATTCAAAAAAATTGTTGGAGACCTGAAATCCTTTGAAGACCAATCAAAAGTGGAGAACAAGTCAGGAAAATAATAAGGATTCTACCTACTGCTTGGCAATCCAAAGTCATCACATTGGAATGTCAAGACCTTGACAAGATTTTATATGATGAACTCAGAGGTGACCTGGTTGCCTTTGAGAAGGCCCATTTGGACAGACAGGTGAAACAAGAAAAAAGAAAAACCGTTGTGTTCAAAACAACAATGGCTGAGTCAAAAAACGAAGAAGAAGAAGAAGGTAGAGAACAATAAGAGAACATAGCTATGATCTCCAAAGTTGTATCAAGCATGATGAGAAGAAACCGAAATAGTAAAAAAGACAGACCAAACTTCAGTAAAGGGAAAATGGGGAATGAAAATGACAAGAATGATGGACGATGATATGAGTGTGGAAAGATTGGTCACATTCAAGTAGAATGCCTTGAACTGAAGAAGAAACTCAACAGAAATTATCAAAAGAAAAAAAAAGTCATTGGGAGCATGGAGCGATAAAGAAGGATCTGATCATGAGGATATAGCCAACTCGTGTTTCATGGCAGTCAAAGAAAACAATGATAAAGAATCTGATCATGAGGAAGAAAATAAGTTCAGCCTCATGGCAAACGAAGGAACAAGGAAGGTATGTTCACCTATGCATCCTAAATATAATGAACTTCAAGAAATTAATATTGATCTTGCTGACATTGAGAAAATTCTACACGAACTTTGAAATATTCAACGAGAAAAAGAAAGATTGGCACTGAAATTAGAAGTCTTTGAAATTGAAAGAGACATGCTTCAAGAAGAAGTTCATGTACTTCAATTACAACTGAACGGATTGCGAAAATCCACCTGTCATAGTTCGTTAAAATCAAACCAGTCAACTTCTCATAAAAACTCATTTAGGATGAGAAATCATTCTTCGTGCATTCATTGTAGTAAAAGTGGTCTCAATTCTAACTACTGCAGGGTCAGAAATGAAGGAGGAAAACTCCCTGGGAATTTTAATGATCCATCTTGGTTTTATTTTGGAAAGCCTGATCATACATCTAATCGTTACAGGTTTAAGAATAGTAGAATATGGGTTTGGCGACCCAAGATATCAAATCTGGCTAACAGTCAGAAAACTAACCAACCAAGACCCAAGCAAGCTTAGGTACCTAAAAATAAATAATTTGTTGTTGTAGGAACACCGCAAGAAGAATCGAAGAGGAAAATGATATCTTGATAGCGCGTGTTCCAGACACATGACTGGTGACAAATAACTTTTCAAAACACTCACCAAACTTGATGGTGGATCAATCACCTTTCGAGACAAATCAAAAGGGAATAATTGATGTTGGAAAATTCCCCCTCAATTCATCATGTGATGTGCACGAAGTCTACCTGGTAGATAAACTTGGATACAACTTATTCAACATCAGTCAACTATATGACAATGACTATAAGGTTTGTTTTAAAAAATATTTTCGGCAGGTAAAACTCTTCTATCTAGAAGTAGAGATAGAAATGTTTATACTCTTAGTAATATTGATATCTTGGGAAATCAACTCTTTCTAGCCTCCATAATTGATGATCCTTAGGTATGGCGTAGAAAATTTGGTCAAGTTAGCATGCATACTATTCAAAAACTTTCTAAACAAGGTCTGGTCATTGGTCTTCCAAAACTAGACTTTACAAAATATCAAATTTGTGATGCATGTCAATTAGGTAAACAAATTAGGTTCTCTTTCAAAATAAAAATATATTTCTACTACATAACCTCTTCAACTTTTGCACATGGACCTTTTTGGTCCAACTAAAACTGCTAGCATTGGTGGTAGAAAATATACTTTTGTTTTAGTAGATGATTTTTCTCGATTTACCAGGGTTATTTTCTTAAGCCATAAAGATGGAGCATTAAGGAATTCCGAAGTCTTCTCCAAAAAGATACAGCTAGAAAAGGGATACTACATCTCCTCCATAAGAAGTGATCACAGAGGAGAATTTGAAAGTAGAACATTTGAAAATATCTACAATGACCAGGGAATCTCTCACAACTTCTCATCTCCCAGATCACCATAACAAAACTAGTAGTGGAATGCAAAAATAGAACCTTGCAAGATATGGAAAGAACCATGATTGTGAAAAATTCTCTTCCACACCATTTCTGGGCAGAAGCAGTAAGCACTGCATGTCACATTATCAACAGATGCCTGATACGACCTATCCTCAAAAAGACTCCATATGAGCTATGGAAAGGTAAAAGATCCAACATCAGCTACTTTCACCCATTTGGTGTCAAATATTTTATCCGTAACAATAGAAAAGATAATATTGGTAAGTTTGATCCAAAAAGCGGCGAAGGTATTTTTCTTGGATACTCTCCCTCAAGTAAAGCATATAGAGTTTTTAATAAACGAACATTATCTATTGAAGAATCTATTCATGTAGTATTTATTGATATTAACCCCTGTTTGAGGAATGAAAAACTTCTTGATGACGAGGAAATTGCCATAGTTCCAAAATTTATTCATGCAGTTGAGGAAATTCACGAAGAGGCGACTAATTGTCAACATCTGTCGACTAACAGTCACATTGAAAATCAGAAATCATCCACATCTGGACAACCAAATCTTGTCAAAAAAGAATCAGCTACAGCTATCTCAAATGAGTGAAAAAGTGAACCTAGATATCCTCATAAATTCATCATTGGTGGTCCTCAAGAGGGCATGAAAACTAGAAGATCACAAAGCAGACGTCAAATATTGCTCTCATCTCACAATTTGAACCAAAAAGGTAGATGAGGCTCTTGGAGATGATAGCTGGATAAGTACAATGTAAGAGGAACTTGATCAATTTGAGAAGAATAAGGTGTGGAAGCTTACTCCTAAACCCCGTAATGCACATATTGTTAGAACAAAGTGGGTCTACAGGAACAAGTTAAATGAGTCTGGCCAAGTGGTATGAAATAAAGCTAGGCTGGTTGCTCAAGGATACTCGCAACAAGAGGGAATTAATTATGAAGAAACCTTTGTTCCTGTGGCTAGGTTAGAATCAATTCATATACTATTAGCCTATACTGCTCACAAGTGCTTTAGACTGTTTCAGATAGATGTAAAAAGTGTGTTCTTAAATAGATTCATTTTTGAGGAAGTATAAGTCAAGCAATCCCTAGGCTTTGGAAATGAGTCTCTTCCAAATCATGTCTACAAGCTGTCTAAAGCTCTTTATGGGCTTAAACAAGCACATAGAGCATGGTATGAAAGGCTAAGTTCGTTCTTAGTAAACCATGGTATTGATCGAGGTAATATTGACACTACTCTCTTCATTAAGCGCTTAGACAAAGGTAATTTAATTGTACAAATTTACGTTGATGATATTATCTTTAGAAGTACTAACTCAGAATTATGCAAGGTTTTTTCAAACATCAAGAAATGGGAATTTGAGATGAGTATGATGGGAGAATTAACATTCTTCCTTGGGCAATAAATCAAGCAATCCCAGAAAAGGAATCTTTATTAGCCAGACTAAGTACACAAAAGAGCTCATAAAGAAATTCGGCATGTCCAATGCCAAAGCCATAGGGACTCCCATGAGTCTATCAACTATCCTTGATGAAGACAAGAATGGTAAGAGTGTTGATGAAACAACATATCGAGGTATGATTGGATCCCTACTCCATCTACTGCAAGTCGACCTGACATCATGTTTAGAGTTTGCAAGTGTGCAAGGTATCAGTCATCTCCCAAAGAGTCTCATTTAACTGTTGTTAAAAGAATTATCAGATATCTGATAGGAACAATCGACTATGGCCTATGGTATAAAAGCTTAGATGTCTTTGATCTCAAGGGTTTCTCAGATGCAGATTTTGCAGGAGATAAAGTTGACAAAAAAAGCAGGAGTGGAACGTGTCAATTGCTTGGAAAATCTTTTATTTCCTGGCACAACAAGAAACAAAATTGTCTTGCCTTGTCTACTGCTGATGTAGAATATTTGGCTGTAGGCAACTGCTGCACACCGGTCTTATGGATTATGCATCAACTTTTAGATAGTGACTTGTATCTCAAAATTTGTTCCAAATATGTGTGATAACACTAATGCTATTTGTCTTTCAAAAAATTATGCGCATCATTCTAGAGCTAAACACATTTAAATCAAGCATCAATGTATCCGTGATCATATTGCAAAAGGTGATATTGTTATAGAATTTGTTAACACTGAAATTAGCTTGCTGACATTTTTACAAAATCTTTGCTTGAAGAAAGATTTTGTTTTCTTAATGATAAAATAGGTATTCATTTTAAACTCCGTTTAATTTCCTTACTTCCACATTTGTTTCAAAAGACTTTTTTACAATATTTCAAAATTTTTGCCAAAAATATCTTTAGTTGATATTATTACTCTATGCATGCATTAATTGTGTGATTGACGACGCATCTTTAGAAGGCAACTTTTCAGTTGCCTTTCACATGTCTCTCCAAAACGAGGCAACCTTTCATCACCACTTCATCCCTTTATTAAAACCCCTATTCGCGTTCATATCGCCCACTCACAAAAAAACACTATTTTCACTCATGGACAAAATAAAACCTCATTCATCTTCCTCTATGCCTCCAAGAAGTCATTGATTCCCCTCAAATTGATGAACATTAGACGTGTAGTCATCGGAGGGCTCAGACCATCAACTGTTCGAATACGAGTTCTGTGATTCACAGGAGAAAATCCTTATTACTCAAAAGAGGGCCAAAAAATGTCGAATGGAGTCTAACCTCAAACAGTCGTCACAAAAGAAGGGAAAAATCGAAAATGTAGAATTTGGCTCTGAGTACAAGATAAACTTCTACGGTCCCAAGGAAAAATCTAAATTTGTTGCCTAAAAAGGAAAGTCGATTGCTTATGGACATACTGTAAGTTTAAAATCTTTGAAAAATTCTCACTGTGGTGTTATCTCTGTTTTTGAAACTCAAAAACTTCTCTGTCTATTTGCCACTATTGGTGACACTATTTATGAAGAACCCGTGTGTATGTTTTATGCAAACCTATTTGTAAATGACAAAAATGATTTGGAATAATGATTCTGGGAAATCACATCATTCTTGACTCATAACAGTTTGAAAAGATTTTTGCAACTAAGTTTTTGGGTATAATTTCTTTGTACAACATTCATGGCCTACTGATTTTGAAGTATTTTTTGAGGAAGCAAAAAGTGTTATTTCTGAAAACCCCCCTGATATAGGTCCTAAAAACCTAATATTTGAGCATCGTGTACTAGCTCACATTATTGCTACCACCCTGTTATGCATACTAGGTCTCTCAGCACCTTATATATTAGAGATGTGTTTGTTCTATTCTGCCTTGTGAATGAAAAAGCTATTGATTGATTTGCTTGGATACGTCAATACATGCTTGAAAGCATTAGGGATGTATCTTCTTCTGCTAAGAGTTTGCCTTATGGACTACGAATCTCTCACATTTTGCAAGTCATGAAAGTAGACTTATCTCCTTTGCCCCTAAGATCATATCCAGCACCTATGACAAGACTATATTTTCTATGATGGGGTACACTCTAGTGGAAGAAACTTGGATCAAGAAAGACAAAGCCCCAGATCTACTATTCAACAGGGCACTGGAGGAATTAAGTCTGAAGCCAACCAATCCTCTTCCTTACAACAGCTACTGCAAATGCATCAAAACATTGTAGGTATCAAGGAATTACTAACTGCTATGTTGGAACAGGTGAACAAAATCAGGAATGTGACAAAGGAAACTAGAGCAGATATGGCCAGATTAAGGATCAATCTTCAAACCACAAAGAGACAAGGGATCAGGGCTATGCAGGATGTCACTAAGCGGTTGAACAAAGTCACCAAGGAGATTGATACTTCTTATAACAGCTTCTGCACCAAAGTAATCAACACTCTGAATCATTTCCTTGGAAGGAATTAATTGTCTGTGTTGTCTAAACACATATGTTTGTCTGCTAAAACTTTTTTTTGGTTGTGCTTGATCGGGCGTATGGTCGACTATGCCCATTTTTGCTTAACTATGACTGTTTAGCTGTATATAAATATGTACTGCATGCTTGTTATAGTATTATCTATCAATACTTGTATCTCTCTTCTTGCTCTCTTTGATTGATGTCAAATGAGGAGAAGAAAAAGAGTACAAAAATACGGGAGCAAAGACAAGGGGAACAGGAATGCAACATTGAAAAGGGAAGGAATACAACATTGAAAGGGAAATGTCCCCAAATCCTTTAAACTCTTTTTGTTTATTATCATCATAAAAAGGGGAGATTGTTAAGTTTAAGATTTTAATGATGACCAAAAATAAAAAGTCTCTACCAATGTATCTACCATATGTGCAGATTCACTAGCCAAAGCTATGGAAGGAAAGTGCACCAGAGGCGGAGAAGCAATCGAAGGACCAATGGCATACATCGATACAACAAGAAAGGAAAGAAAATCAGTCAAGTGGACGAAAGACTCTCAAGGATACACGAAAGGAAAGGGAATCAATCAAATGCGTAAAATCAGTGGAAGACTCAAAACTCAATGATTAGGGAGATCAAAATAGACCCAGCACATCAAGGATGAATCTCGTTGTACTTCACACACTGGATTCAAGAAGCTACTTTTGGGTCCTACTCTTAGAAAACACTGCCTCAAAAGGAAAATCACACCATCAATAAATTTCCAAAATCTCGGAGAAAGGAATCAGTAACTTCATCAAGCACTATTAAAGACATGAAGAAAGGATGCGAGAAAGTATGCAACTTTCATACGAGTTTTCAGTTTTTCTACTTCTTACAAAACACTGTATTCCTAAGCTTACTAGTGTATCAAAAGATAGAGAGAAAAAAGAAAAGCTATTGTAAAATTGTGTCAAGAAATCAGTGTAACTCGTTTGTGGTAAACGAAGATCTAAGGGAACTGGATATAGATACCACGTCGATACACGAACCAGTATAAAAATCTCTGTCTCTCCTGTTCATTTTTATTACTTGCATTTATTTTATTTGGTATACTAATCACTGTCTGCGGAATCAAGATAGTCAACTAAGAGCAAAGTTACTCAACTAAGAAGGATTTTTATAATTCACCCCCTCTTGTACTTTCAATATATTGGCTCGAGGGGGTTTAAATGTGGATCCGATTTGTGTTTATGTCAGGTATGGCCAGAATCGAAAAATTATACTTTTGCAGAGTGTCCATTCTCAAGATCTTTATGGTGCAAATTACTTGCTTGGCTACAGAAGCTGCTTTTATTTCCCGGAACTTGGGAGCAGTTCCTGCAATATGTTCTAGTAATGGCCAAAGAAAGAAGTGTTCAGGCTCAAATGATGAGAATGGTATATGCATTATTCATCTATGCCATCTGGAATGAAAGGAACATCTGAGTATTTGAGAAAAAGATGAGGGACAGTAATAGTATTGCAAGGAAAATTGTCTGCATTTGCAAAAGTTGAGCTACTAGCAACATTAGGCTTACTTCGACGTTTATTCTTTTAGTCTAGCCATTTTTTTTGGATAACTTAGATTTCTAAGCTTTAGCTAATCTTGCAATGTATAGTAGGATCAGAAGGAAACCCTAGTTGGGTGACGGAATGTATAAAGACTATCAATTACACCATAGTAATTAGTGGTGATACCAATAAACATTTCAATGCAGCTAGGGACTAAGGCATGGTGATCCCATGTCTTCCTTTCTTTTTGATATTGTAATAGAGTATCTTAGTAAATCTTTAACTGAATTGAAGGAGGAAAAAAGAACTCAAATAACATCCAAGATGCTCTGCACTGAACATAACTCATTTGAGCTTTGCGGTCAACTTACCCTTTTTGTCAAAGGTGATCCAACATCAACAAAAGAATTTGCAGGCAAAGTTTCTTAAATTTTTTCATGCTTCTGGAATGCATGCTAATTTAACAAAAAGTTCAGTCTAATTTGGTGGGGTAGCCACAGGTTCTCAACAGATTATTCTTCAACACTTGGGCTATGTTAAGGGTGAGTTACCTTTTAGATAACTTGGGGTTCCACTAGCCTCAAGGAAGATGAAGTGGCAACCTCTAATAGAAAAGATTATCGCTGGAATATCTTTATGAACTGCCAAAAACTTTCCTTATGCAGGCAGAATATAGTTGGTACAGATAGTACTTTTTGGTATCTAAGCCTATTGATCTCAATTGCTTGTTCTTCCTGTAAGGTTATAAAAATAATTGGTTTTTTTTTGTTGGAGCTATATATGGTCTAGTACAAATGTGGTTAGAAAAAAAACATTGCTTGTCTGGGACAAAGTATTTTTTCCAAAGGTTGTTGGGGTTTGAATCTTGTAAAAATTATCATTTGGAACAAAGCTACTTTGGCTAAAACCTACTAGGACCGAAAAATCTTGACAAGTTATGGATCTAATAGATTCATTCTTACTACATAAAGGGACAACCGATAGGTGAAATGGTTATTTCACAGCAGGCAAGCTTGGATGGTAAGAAAAATAATAGGTGATAGAGGTCATTTGGATCAGATACATGTCATTAACACAACTAAAGGAAATGTAGTTAGAAATATCTATTTGCAGATGCTTCCTACCCCTCCTAAAGTAATCCTGGAAAGCTCTAATGATCAGGATCCTCGGACACCACATCTCACTGCAACACTCGGTGTTCTCCGTTATCTTCTAAAGGACCCTGGTTTAGGGCTTTTTATGAATTGAGGCACCTGTCCAGACTCACGAAGGTTTGTGAGTGGCTTCTACATCTCTCCTGGGTCTTCTCCAATTTCTTGGAAGTCCAAAAAGCAGACTTCCATCTCCCTTAAGTCTGTCGAAGCAGAGTATCGATCTATGAGACGCGTTGTGGCTGAGTTGACTTGGTTGGTTCGCCTCTTCAAAGATCTCTCAATTTCGACTCAGTTCCAATTCCTCTTCAATCGGATAGCCAAGCTGCGATTCCCATTGCTAAAAACCCTGTGTTTCATGAAAGAAGGAAACACCTAGAACTTAACTATCATTTTGTGCGCCAACAGTATCTCGCCAGCCTTATCTCTCTCTCCCATGTCCGATCTACTTCTCAGTTAGCACATCTCTTCACGAACTCTCTCAATGGACCTTTACATCACAACCTTCTGGACAAGTTGGCCCTCCAACTTGAGGAGGGGTGTTGGTGATGATACAGGTTGTTTACTCTAAAATACGAGTAACAATTAAATTTATTTGCGGTGTTAAGGATACGTAAAATAATTCGATACAGTGAAAAATATAGCGGCGAACAAGAATTGACTTAAACAAATAAAAGAATAATCAAACCGTTGAGGTTGAATGAATTTTCTGTGATGGAGCAATATGCAATGAAAAATAAATAACTTTTATAAGAGATAGATAGAAAATGATAATCAGTATTGCCAGTGATGTGTCTCGTCCCTATACAATGAAGTTAAAGGCCCCTTTATAGGCAAGAGGAAAATTCTATATATGGTAAAAGAATTAATTACAGGACGAATTATCCCTAAAAATATTGGTTTAACGTCTCTGAGGATTGAGACCGTGATTTCCGCCGAGATATTTATGCTTCACGAGATTTCCGGCCTTTTCGTTACACGAAACTGATATTTTATCATGAAATGCCTTTACCCAGGCCGGTCTCGATCGCCTTATCCCGAACGCTCTGACCTCAAGCTTTCCTTCTCGAAACGCTAGTTCCGATTTGAAGCAACCCGACTCTAGACTACACTTGGACCCGATCCTCCTTGTATGCTCGATTGCGTCCGACCCAATACAGATAGTCCCCTCGTTATTGGAGAGTAATGACAAAAAACGATATGAACCGCCGCCCTTTGGAATTAGGTCACGTACATGCACACTCATTGTCCATGACACGAAGTTCGAAGCGTCAAATCATTCATCCGACCTCCCGGAGATGATGGATTCACCTTCCTTTTAGGAGGCAACTCTGAATGAGTCCAGGCTGCAAGAACGAACTCACCGGGTAAGGGCCCGGTTACAACTGGAGCCTTCGAAGAATTTTTTGACCGGGTGCCATCGGCCGATACTTTCGGGCTTGAAGTGCCAAGGAGTCCCCCCTCCCCCCCCC
>MCJB01003757.1:0-17950 GCA_002018475.1 Nicotiana obtusifolia
TTAAATAAATTCGCCGAGGTTTGACGACTACAAATCATCATTGTACAACCTCTATATACCCTTCTAGCAATCACTGATTCTCCTATGGGAGTAGATACCGCAAGTGGTTTACTTATTAATTCAGGTTTGACGCCAAATTTATTAGCCACAACGGGTGTAACATATGATAATATAGATCCTGGATCAATCAACACATATACATCATAAGAAAAGACAGATAATATACCTGTAACAACATCCGGAGATGACTCGAGATCTTGTCGACCTACTAGAGCATATGTTCGATTTTGAGTACCACTCGAACTCGGCACTGCACCTCTACCTCTACCACGACCTGTCGACTGCTAAAAACCCCGTGCTGGAGGTCGAACTGATGAGGAAGAACCAGACACAGATCCAGTTGGCTGAGCCATACCACCACCTCCTCTGTTAGGACAATCCCGCCTCATATGGCCAGGTTGTCCGCAAGAATAGCAGGCATCGGAACCTCGACGACACAGTCCAAAGTGGGCCTTGCCGCACTGATCACAACGAGGTGTTGGGGGTCTCGTCTGACTAGTATCCCTATGATATTGTGAGCCTGATGCCCGCGAACTTTGACCTGAACCAGAATAGGTAAATTGATCATACTGACTCCTCTGAAAGCGTGGAGGATCACTAACTACAGGTGGCGCCAAACTCCTCGAAGACTGGGGCCTGACACTACTTCTGAAGTCACCAGAATACCCTGTAAATCTCATCCTCTTATGCTAGCCCCTATCCTGCTCCCTGTCCTCTTTGCTGGCGCTTACGATCCTCTAGTGTCTAGGCATAAGCCTGAATACGGGAAATATCCATGCCCTCTATCAAGGTGGCTGTCGTGCACTTATTTATCAAATGTGGTCCCAATCCATTCACAAACAGGTGCACCCTATCGCTCATCTCGGCCACCATATGGGGAGCATACCTTGCTAAAGAATCAAACTGCATACAATAATCTCGCACACTCATATTACCCTGTCGAAGGTTTAAGAACTTATCAGCTCTAGCTCGTCATATCTCAACTGGCAAGTAGTGATGAAGAAAGGCCTCAGAAAATTCCTTCGACACAGGTGGAGGAGCGTTCGGACCCCTGGATCTTTCCCAACTATCATACTAGAAAACTGTTAAATCCCGTAACCGATAAGAAGCCAACTCTACTGCCTCCGTATCACTAGTGTGCATAACCCGCAGTGTACGATGAACCTGATCAATAAAAGTCCGCAGATCCTCCTTGGTGTCTGACCGGTAAACACTGGAGGATCCAGATTAATAAAATTACGAACTCTCGCACTAACCGGTTTATCAGCAGCACCGGTAGTGTTCCTCTGAGCCTGAGCAGCTACCAAGCTAGTCAACAACTGTACCGCACTCCGCATATCCTGGTCTGTAGTACAATATGGAGGAACTGGAGATGCTGGGTGCCTTCTAATATCCTCCGGAGGAGAAGCAGTAAATGAGGTCCGAGACGGCATCTCACTCTGAGGCTCACTTCGGCCTGCTCTGGCGGGAGGCACCTGACTGGTACCCTCTCCCGGAGCTGTATCAAGGCGTCTACTAATCACTTGCTTCCTAGTCGTGGGCATCGCATAAAAGAACATGGTGAATATTAGAGATGAATACTTACGACTCAGCTCTGCGGACGATCTAGATTCAGGAAAAAGGTAACAACCCTAAATGTCATGCAGCCTCCTGATTATAAATGTGGTGCGCTATACATCCATAATCAAGACTCTACTAGACACGGCTTATAGACAACCCCTAGGACAGACTTGCATTGATACCACGTTTGTCACGACCCAAGTCGGAGGGCCATGACTGGCACACGGGCCATACTTGCTGAGCACCAATGCACACTTTATCTAACCTTTCTTATTATCTATAAGGGTCGATGAGATCAGTGTAAATGGTAGACATGAATCCTAAACAACTAACGATGACAGATAATGGCATGAATAAATATATATATATATATATATATATATATATATATATATATATATATATATATATCATGACCCGACAAGGCTGTCATAAAGCTACGTATAAGGTACGAGCTGACAAGCTGCCATGAGAGACTATACAATAAAAATTAATCGACAAGGCAATCCAAACTATACACGAGTCGACACCTATCTATGAGCCTCTAAAGGAACATAACTGCTGAAACATTGCCGGAACAGGGCCCCGACATACCCATAACGTCTATAAAAAAATACATACCAAGACCACGGCAAGTCCGGAGAAGGGATCTCAGCAATAACCGCTGAACTAGGCAGCCTACTATGGTTGGGGAGCTTCGCCTACCTGTCTATTAGGACCTGCAGCACGACATGCAGGATCCACAAATAAAAGGATGTCAGTACGAACAAAGTACTGAGTATGTAAGACAGAAAAACATAAGTAAGAACAATAATGTAAAAAGGGATAGAGAATATATAACCGGTAAAATCTAGGTACTTCTGAGGGCTACTGACATGAATGCATGATGCATATATATATATATATACACACACACACATACATAAACTATTAAAACATACGCCTCTGTGGGCATCATTATCATCATATCGTACCCGGCCCTAATAGGCTCGGTAAAAACGTGTCCGGCCATCATAAGGCTTGGTTGAACCGTACCGGCCACGTAGAGCTCGGTAAAACCCAACTGATCAGTGGTTGCACAATAGGTGTCTTACCCGGCCGACTATAGCGCGGCTCGGTTGAGTAAAGTAGATACATATATTTGATGTGTGCTGGACTCATTGGATATCACATTTTGAAATTTTCGGAGTGACATAAGGTCGGTATCCTCCGTACACGTTATTAGGACTAAATCCTCATCAAGAATCTTATAAGAATCAGGAAGTACCAACAACATTGATAACATAAGAATAAGAGAAGTAACATCAACATTAATCGTTCCATAAGAAGGGAAACAATGTAAATACTGCTAGCCTCTACGAGTGGAGTATCTTTGGAAGCTCGTTCATTACATTACGCACAATCGACGTCGTGCAAAAGAAGGAAAGGGATAGCCTCACATACCTTGTATATACTGCCCAATCTCAACCTATGAAAATGCCACGACTCCTTAGTCTACAATCAGAGAAATGACCCTATCGTTATCGTTTAAGCGTTGTAACTATTATGTATCAACTGTAAACTATTTTACGATGAAACGGACAGCACCTCCCCTTTTTATATGACTTCCCACAAGTTAAAACAATCACCAAACAGCCCAAAACAGTCCACCAACCAACAACAATACTAGCAAGCCTTTCGACATATATCTCACAAGTTCTAGCTTCAACGACTTAGCCGTAACTTGAATAATCTTAAATACATGTAGGCTAAGAAGTTCCTTACCTTTAAAAAGAAATAAAAACTCTAATTTGACCTTAATTGACCATGAAATATCCCTCCAATGTTGCCACAAGAACAAGGAAGCGAAGCTAGCAATCAATTAGGGTTTTTCGGCACTAGAATCACTTTAAAAGAACTTGAAATCACCTAGGGTTGATATTAAAACTTGAGGGAGTAATTTACAGAACACAAACAACTTAAAACAACCTCCTACACGAGCTGTAACAGCACAAAAATCAGCAACAATAAGAAGAACAAGAAACTTATTACCGCCACGGGATTCCCGACACTTGATTTGTGTTGTTTGCTCTTTATTTTAGTCTTGGATCATGAGAGAACCTTGAGAGAGTATTCTTAGGGTTCTAAGGTCTGCATATACTGAAAAATAATAACTTAAAACGGGATTGAGGCGTGTTATATATATCCATATGTCTTAACTGCCTATGTGGGCCCCATAGAAAGCTGCTTGGTGCAGTCTCGCAAAAACGCGAATATCTCTCACCTCGGAGATCATATAGACAAACGGTTTAATGCGTTAGAAACTATACTCATAGACCTTGAATTTTGTGGGTAGATCACCCCGTACTTCCAAGTAAATTGGGAGAAAAGGTTAGTGACATCTGACCTAAAGTATAAGTAAAATTATGAACATAAGTTGCGACAACTTTTGTCGACTTTTGTTACTCGTTTGACTTCAAGACTTATGAAACGGATATTATATGATTCAATTACCTTAAAACACGACCTCTTGGTAATATTAATCACCTCTAGATTTATCCGAAAATACGATTTACAATATCCTTGATTCGTTTAACTTCTAGTACTTGTTAACCACTTTTATACACCCTTGTATCATTTAAGACCAATAGGACTAAATTCTCATCATCTCAAAGATAATCTCTTCTCGGACCTACGTAGACTAACTTACGGTGTAAGCTAACGTATGAAAATATGGGTCGTAATATATACTACATAATTTATCTACTAAATTTTTCTTTGTTTGTAAAGATGTGTCATATAGGGAATATGATTTCCCACTTAGCAGGAAGTTTCCTTTTTTTTCCCTTCAGTTGCAGGTCATGCAGCTGATCACTTGCAAATTCAACAAGCAATTCCTGAAGGTGCGCTGGAAGCTAATCCACCTAGAGCAATGATAGATATTGTAATTGAAGTTGTGAGAGGTAATACAGATGGATCTACAGAACACTTAGCCACGACTTTACCCACTTTGGTATCTGCTGAAGAAAATGTTGGATCCATAGAATTGCCTGGAGATATTCAAGATGTAGTTTTCCTAGTTTATTTACAAGAACAGGCCTTCTGGATGCTAATGACCCCTAATCTACAATACCAACTAGGAAGTTCACTAGATCAAAGCATAAATCTATATGGTTGAAGGATTTTGTAGTAAACAATCAATAATCTTTCCAATGTGCTTATCATATTTTTAATTTTTTTGTCTTATGTTTATATGACTCAGAAGTATAGGAAATATGTCTTAGCTTTCTGAGTGATTGGCTACCCTTAAACTTTCATAGAGGCAATAAAAGATGAGAGATGGATAGTTGCTATAAAACAGGAGGTCCATGCATTATAAGAGAATAAGACTTGAGAAGTAGAAGATTTACCTCCTGAAAAATCTACCTTATGTCTTAAATGAGTCAGTGAAATTAAGTATAAAGCCTATAGGCAGGTAGAAAGTTCAAAGCCTATGTATATTTCAAGTTCAATATCTAGATGCTTTTATATATATATATATATATATATATATATATATATATATATATATATATAGACACACACATATATGTGTGTGTATATATATATGTATGTATATATATATATGTATGTATGTATATATATATATATGTGTGTGTGTGTGTGTGTGTGTGTATAATGCTTTCCTTCGAAGAGATCTCTTTGAAGAAGTCCACATGAACCCTCCTCGGGTTTTCAAAAGCAGGGGCAGAAGATTTGCAGACTGTGGGAGTCATTGTATGGACTTAAATAAGCATCTAGACATTGGAACTTGAAATATACATAGGCTTTGCTGAGTGCTGGATTTAGCCAGAGTGCTGGATTTAGCCAGAGTGTCTTTGGTTGTCTTTGATTACTATTGATTCACTAATTAGTCTAAAATAGGTATTGTGGTGATATTGCTCTTAGTAGATGATATACTACTTACTGGGAGCAACAAAGAGCTTATTGATGAAACCAAAACAATGTTGATTTAACAATTCAAGGTGAAAAATTTAGGGGAGGCGAGATACTTTCTAGGAATTGAATTATTGAGATCTAAACATGACATCTTGCTTGATTAGAGTAAATACACTTTACAGCTTATATCAAAATTGGGTTTAAGTGGTGTAAAGCCTGCAAGTACACCTCTTGACCAGAAACTAACTTCAGTTGAGTTTAATAAAGTTGTTGACTTCAAGAAGTAGATCCTTTGGTAGATATTACAAGATAAAAAGAGTTGATAAGGAAGCTTTTGTATCTCAGTTACCATGCTTGGTATTAACTATGTTTTTTAGAGTATTAGTCAATTCTTGCAGGCACCAAAGAAGTCTCATATGTATAAAGCTATCAGAGTTTCCAGGTTTCTGAAGTATTCCTTATATATGTAGCTATTAGAGTTGCCAGGATTCTGAAGTATTCACTTGGAATGAGGGTACTGATGAAAAGAGAACCTGCAGACACTTTGATTGGATTCTTCGATTAGACTGGGCAGCTTGTTCAGTGACATGAAGATGTGTCAGTGAAATTGGTGGCTCCTTCATTTATTGAAAATTCAAGAAACAATACACAACCATAAGAAGCAGTAATTAGGCAGAATCTAGGAGTATGGCCTCTGTTGTAGCTAAAATAGTTTGGTTGCTGGGTGTCACGACCCAAAATCCCAACCACGGGGCCGTGATAGTACCTAGCATTCTCTTACTAGGCAAGCCAATATTAATTAAACAGTTAATCAATTTATTTATTTTAAAGCAAAACATTAAGAAATTAAGACTTAAACACGTTGTAATATAGTAATTGAATCCAACGATGTCTAGTCTAATCCTAGAAACTGATATCACAAGTACATGAGTTGTTAGAGTACTACAAACATAGTCTGAAATGAAATACAACTATGCGCCAACTATCTATGAATGACCAGTATCGGAATGCCAATCGACGAGATGAGCCTACGAAAGATTTAAAGTTTAGACAATGATGACTGGCGCGCGTTAATAATTTTGCTCCCAAAGAGCTCCCTAAAAACGTTGCCAATATCAATGGGGACCGTCGAAGAAATGCCTCAAAACACCGCAGCCACTACTTTGAGCATTGCGTAGAAAGCATTTTTGTATATGGTTCCAACATCCAATAGAGCTTTAGCCATTGGGCCACATCCATCTATACTAAACAGTAACCCTTTTCTTGTTCATTCTTTGGATACAAATGAACAGTAATATAGATAAGAAGGGGAGTTCGGCGTTTGCAAATGCTGTGCAACTTTACCTTAAGTCCCCTAAAAAGAATGGGTCCGAGCAATCTCCATTACGCGCCGCTAATATGAAAACTAAAATCTGCATAAGAAGTGCAGAAATATAGTATGAGTACAACCGATTTCATGTACTCTATCACTTTAGAGCCTAACCTCGCAGAAGTAGTGACAAGGCTATTACAAGAAACTTATTATAAATATGTGCGAGCAAAGTAGAAAACAACAACAAAATAGAGAAACAACAAATTAACATGAAAACTGAAATAAGAAATACATAACATAGGGCCAAGAATATCAACACTACTCAGTTTAACCATACAATATGGTAACAGAAACTAACATCCAAGAATAACTATAATAACTTTTTCGTTGCGGTGCGCAACCCGATCCGTATATATAATACCAATATCGTTGCAACATACAACCCGATTCATATATCTATATCCTACCGTTGCAGTGTGCAACCTGATTTACCTATATAATACTAATTCTGTTGCAGCGTGCAACCCGATCCCTATATCTATACCATACTGTTGTGGCATCAACCCGATCAATATATAATAATAATACTATTGCATCGTGCAACCTGGTCATATATTATAATAATACCAATGCAGGGTGCAAGACGATTCACATATTATAATAATAATATTATTGTAGCGTGCAACCCGATCCATATATTATAATAAATATATATATATAAACTACAACCAACTACGGCGTATCTCACAAAGTAACATAAAAAGGGAACTAAAACGCATAAAATCTCTAAGACAATCCAATATAACAATCTAAGGTGAAATAGAAAACAAGTAAAGGCATGAGACAAGTGATAGCATCTATCTAATAAACTGTAAAGCATAGAACAAGTAAAGGAGAACAAGAAAATAAACACATGTGTACATGAAAACATGTAGCAAATAGAGGCATGTAACGAGTAAAGATATGTCTTTGACAAGTAAAGATATGTAGCAATTAAAGCATGAAACGAGTAATAAATTGGAATAAAAAAGGCATAATATAATTGTAAACATGCAACTAAATGGTCCTCCCCGCATGCTTAAACCCATAACAACGCATATACACTTGCCACCTTGCATATACGTTGTCCGCACGCATAAATCAATTAGCAAATAGACCAATCAAGTCTTAATTCCCTTAAGTCAAGGTTAACTTCGATATTCTACGTCTTTCCGGAACAAAATCAACCATCAACCACATCTTTTCCTTTAAAACAAGCCTCCAAACCAATCAAATCTAGCCAAATATCGTTCAAAATATTCAAAACAAGCTTCAGAAACTACCCACAAATGAAAAGAGTTTAATTTTTTAACATAATTAAAAGGTCAATAACAAGTCAAATCGAGCCAAGTGGTCGAAATCCAAGATTAAGATCACATTCCGATTATCCATTTAACCTCGAGCTTGGATATATGATTTGTTTCAAAATTTGACCTTGAGGTCTAAATCTCAATTTTATAAAATTCTTAAATTCTAGCCAAAATCCTTAATTTCTATCTTTGAAACTCATAGATTTGATGATAATATTCATGAAAAAGTAACTGAGCTTGATTGAAAACAAGTTAAATTTGCTTACCAATAAATTTGGGAAGAAATTCCTCTTCAAAAACCGCCTATATGGAGTTTAGGGTTGAAAAATAGTATAAAATGAGCTAAGTCCCCAAATTCTCACATTTTAACTCAATGAAAAATAGTATAAAAGGAACTCTTGTTCGCAATTGCGATATATCCGCAAATGCGAACCACTGATCGTTTTTCACGGTCATGAAACTAAGGAAAATGCGACAATACCTTCGCATTTCCCCTCCATCTCAAATGCGAACCAAGCTTCGCAAATATTAAGTTGCTCTACAATGCCCAGTATCGCAAATGCAACACAACAGTCACAAATGCAATGACCCCCCATATCATAAAAGTGACTCAAACTTCGCAAATGCGAAGTGCCCAATCTACCTTATGTCTTAAATGAGTCAATAAAATTAAGTATAAAGCCAATAGGCAGATAGAAAGGTTCAAAGCCAAACTAGTAGCCAAGGGATACAATCAATAAGAAGAGTTAGACTATCGTGAGGCCTTTTCACCAGTTGCAAAGATGGTGACTATTAGATCAATAGTAGCTTTAGCAAATTCTAAGGATTGGGGTTTGCTTCAAATATATATATATATATATATATATATATATATATATANGCTTTCCTTCAAAGAGATCTCTTTGAAGAAGACTACATGAACCCACATCGGGTTTTTAAAAGCAGGGGGGCAGAAGATTTGCAGACTGCAGGAGTCATTGTACAGACTTAAACAAGCATCTAGACATTGGAACTTGAAATATACATAGGCTTTGCTGAGTGCTGGATTTAGACAGAGTGCCTTTGGTTGCCTTTGATTACTATTGATTCACTAACTATCTAAAACAGATATCGCTGGTCATATAGCTCTTCATACATGATATAATACTTACTGAGAGCAACAAAGAGCTTATTGATGAACCCAAAATAATGTTGATTTAACAATTCAAGGAGAAAAATTTAGGGGAATCGAGATACTTTCTAGGGATTGAAGTATTGAGATCTAAACATGGCATCTTGCTTGATTAGAGAAATTATACTTTACAACTTATATCAAAATTGGATTTAAGTGATGCAAAGCCTGCAAGTACACCTCTTGAGCTCAACCAAAAACTAACTTCAGTTGAGTTTAATAAAGTTGTTGACTTCAAGAAGTAGATACTTTGGTAGATATTACAAGATAAAAAGAGTTGATAAGGAAGCTTTTGTATCCCAGTTACCATGCTTGGTATTAACTATGTTTTTTAGAGTATTAGTCGATTCTTGCAGGCACCAAAGAAGTCTCATATGTATAAAGCTATTAGATCCAGGTTTCTGAAGTATTCCTTATGTATGTAGCTATTAGAGTTGCCGGGTTTCTGAAGTATTCACTTGGAATGAAGGTACTGATGAAGAGAGAACCTGCAGACACTGATTGGATTCTTCGATCAGACTGGACAGCTTGTTCAACGGCAGGAAGATCTGTCAGTGAACTTGGAGGCTCCTTGATTTTTTGAAAATTCAAGAAACAATACACAATCTTAAGAAGCAGTAATGAGGCAGAATATAGGAGTATGGTCTTTGTTGTAGCTAAAATAGTTTTGTTGCTGAGTGTAACGACCCAAAATTCTAACCACGGGGCCGTGATAGTATCAAACATTCTCTTACTAGGTAAGCCAACATTTGTTAAATAGTTATTCAATTCATTATTTTTAAAGCAAAACATTAAGAAATTAAGATTGAAACACTTTGTAATATAGTAATTTGAATCCAATGATGTCTAGTCTAATCCTAGAAACTGATGTCACAAGTACATGAGCTGCTAGAATACTACAAACATAGTAGGAAATGAAATACAATTATCTGATAGAAATGAACAGTAATATAGATAAGACGGGGACTTCGGGGTTTGCGAATGCTGTACAACTTTACCTCAAGTCCCCAAAAAAGAACGGGACCGAGCAATCTCCATTACGCGCCGCTAGTACTAATACTAAAATCTGCACTAGAAGTGCAAAAGTGTAGTATGAGTACAACCGATTTCATGTACTCTATCAGTTTTGAGCCTAACCTCGGCGAAGTAATGACGAGGCTATGACAAGACACTCATTATAAATATGTGTGAGCAAAAGTAGAAAACAACAAGGAAATAAGAAATACATAACATAGGGCCCAGAATATCAACACTACTCAGTTTAACCATACAATATGGTAACAGAAACTAACATCCAAGAATAACTATAATAGCTTCTCCGTTGCAGTGCGCAACCCGATTATATAATACCAATACCGTTGCAACGTAAAACCCAATTCATATATCTATATCCTATCGTTGCAGCGTGCAACCCGATCTACCTATATAATACTAATACCGTTGCAGCGTGCAACCGATCCCTATATCTATATCATACCGTTGTGGCATGCAACCCGATCAATATATAATAATAATAATAATACCATTGCAGCGTGCAACCTGATCCATATATAATAATAATACCACTGCAGCGTGCAAGACGATTCACATATTATAATAATATATTATTACGGCGTGCAACCCGATCCATATATTATAATAATATATTTAATACTACAACCAACTAAGGAGTATCTCACAAAGTAACATGAAAAGAGAACTAAAACGCATAAAATCTCTAAGACAATCCAATATAACAATTTAAGGTGAAATAGAAAACAAGTAAGGCAAGGAAGCAAGTAAAGGGATGAGACAAGTAATAGCATCTATCTAATAAACTGTAAAGCATAGAACAAGTAAAGGCGGACAACAAATAAACACATGTGTACATGAAAACATGTAGCAAATAGAGGCATGTAAAGATTAAAGCTATGTCTTTTGACAAGTGAAGATATGTAGCAATTAAAACATGAAATGAGTAATAAATTGGAATAAAAGAAGGCATAATATAATTGTAAACATGCAACTAAATGGTCCTCCCCGCATGCTTAAACCCATAACAACACATATACATTTGTCACCTTGCATATACGTTGTCCCCATGCATAAATCAATTAGCAAATAGAACAATCAAGTCTTAATTCCCTTAAGTCAAGGTTAACTTCAATACTACGTCTTTCCGGAACAAAATAAACAATCAACGATCAACCAAGTCTTTTCCTCTAGAACAAGCCTTCAAACCAATCAAATCTTGCCAAATATCGTTCAAACTATTCAAAACAAGCTTTAGAAACTACCCACGAATGAAAGGGTTTAATTTTTAACATAATTAAAAAGTCAATAACAAGTCAAATCGGGCCACGTGGTTGAAATCCAGGATTAAGATCAAATTCCTATTATCCATTTAACCCCGAGCTTGGATATATGATTTGTTTCGAAATTTGACCTCGAGGTCTAAATCTCAATCTTATAAATTTCTTAAATTCTATCCAAAATCCTTAATTTCTACCTTTGAACCATCATCCGCAAAAGCTATGCTCACATTTGCGAGCAATACCTCGCAAATGTGAGATTTGCACGCAGTCCATACCAGATTTTGCATCAATTGGTCAAACGTTCTAAAACACATTCGAAACTCATATGAGCCCCTCGAGCTCCAATCCGAACATTCACACAAGTATAATAACATCATACAAGCTCGTTCGCTATCTCAAATCATTAAAATAACATTAAATATCATGAATTGATCATCAAAAACTCAAGATTTTTAACTTTGAAACTCATTTTTCCAACTTTTCACATAATCTGCCTAAAACTCCCTCGGGTCATCCGGGAACCCAACTAAGCATGCGTACAAGTTCTATAAATCATATGAAGCTACCTGAATCGTCAAAACACCGATCCGAGGTTGTTTACCAAAAATATTATTTGTCGTCGACTTAAGTCGTTTTTAAAGCCAAAAATTATTTATTTTCTTTAAATTTTTACATATAAGCTTTCCGAGAAATGACATGGATCATGCAGGCAAGTCATAAATCAACGAATAAAGTTACGAGAGGTCTCGTAACATAGAAAAGGGAGCTAGCACATAGAACGACCTATCGGGTCATCACATTCTCCACCTCTAAAAGAAACGTTCTTCCTCAAACGAACATAGAAATATACTTGGACCGGTAAAAAGTTGTGCATATCTACTCCTTATATCGGACTCGGACTCCCATATAGCCTCCTTAATCGGCTAATCTCTCCTATGCACTTTCACAGAAGGAATACTCTTAGATCTTAACTTCCGAACCTGCCGGTCTAGAGTAGCCACCGCTCTTCCTCATAGGTCAAATTCTCATCAAGCTGCATCATTCTGAAGTCTAAAATATGTAAACTATCCTCATGGTACTTCCGAAGCATGAAAACGTGAAGTATCGGATATGAGCGCTCTTTTCATCCAACTCGAAATATCGTAAGATAAGAAAGATCGTAACATAAGTAACTTAGCATACCCCTTCTAGGCTAAGAGGCAATGCAAACCTATAAAAAACCTCACCAACGCTCTCCAAAATCTCAAATGGGCCAATAAACCTCGGGCGCAACTTGCCCTTCTTCCCAAACCGCATCATGCCTTTCATAGGCGACATTCGGAGAAGAGCCTTCTTAAATTCCTGTCACCTGCATCTCGAACCTTCCGATCCGCATAACTCTTTTGCCTGGACTGAGCTGTATGAAGCCGCTCCGGAATCACCTTAACTTTTTTCAAAGCATCACAGCCTAAATCTCTGCCCAACAATCTAGCCTCACTGGGCTCAAATCTTCCAATCGGAGAACGAAATCGCCTTCCATATAAGGCCTCGTACATAGCCATCTGGATGCTCGAGTGATAGTTGTTGTTGTAGGCGAACTCTACTAGAGGTAAAAATTGGTCCCACTGATCCCCGAAATCCATAGAACATGCTCGCAACATGTCCTCCAAAATCTGAATAGTACGCTTAGACTGTTCATCCGTTTTAGGATGAAACGCAATAATCAGCTCGACCCGCGTACCCAATTAAAAGTGCGAGATAACAATTCTGGTTTAGCGCTTTTTGTTTCGGCTGAAGTTCAGTTACAACTAACATCAGTAAAATTGAACTCATTGTTTCAGTATTTATTCCTGTTGAAATTTTTTATTTTTATTTATATCGTGATGCCTAAATCAATTTGCCCGTACGTCAACCACGAAATATTTATTACCTCCCACTTATAATATACGTACCGAATAAATTTGAAGTCATTATTTCTGTATGTATCCCTGCAGAATTTCTCTGTTTTCAATTTTCCTTGTTTCCAATTTCCAGGTGGGAGGTACTTTAGGGGATTCCATAAATCATCTGTTAAATCTTTTCTCCTACCCCCACCCACTAGACAATTGGAGATAAAAGATTCTAAAGAATAGAAAGAAAGTGAGTAGCAGCTACAACGACCCATCTTTTCTCTCATTTCCTACTTAACTTATCCAAAAACCATCATATTGATTACTGTTAACTAAGTTAACTAAATAAGTCTTGATTTAAAGATATTATTCGAGAAAGCCCACAACTTTCACCTTTTTATTCCTTTGACCTCCCTGTATTAATCTTTGTCTATGGGCCATTACTGCTTTTTCTTCCACGCACGCGTCACTTTGCTCGATTTCTAGATTCCAAATGAGAACTAAAAAATTGAAGCTCAAAATTTTATCGCTTATGTTGACGTCATCATGATGCCACAATGTGTTAATAAAGGTAAGCGAGATTAACTTGCATACGGGTAACATCGAGCCCGTTGAACATTTCGGTTTTTCGGTAAGACAAACGGGATTGGAACGTGATCACAAGTAATCGGAGTTCGGGCAAAAAACATCTCACATCGGGGATCGAGCATAACATACGCCTTCGGAAGTATCGGGGCCATATCTCCCGGGTCCGATTCGAGTCTCTCAACTTCGGAGAGCATTATCAAGCGGCCGAACACGACTAACAAAGAGCCGCGACATTCGTGTCCAACCGGATATCACAGCGTAAATCTCGGCCCCTATCAGCAGTGAATCAATGATTTGCATAAGAAAAAGATTTTTATTCTTTTTTAGAATTGTACTTAGGGTGAAATTTCCTACTATATAAGGGGGAACTAACTGTTCATTAAACACATTGTAACACACATATCAAGGCAATTTATTTCGATTCTCTTTGTTGTTCAAAGTTCTTATTCTTGTTCTTAAGTTCTTCATAAGTATAAGCTTGGAATCGAGGGCAAGTTTTTCATCGAGCCATCAACCGAGCTTGGAATCACCCTTATCATTGGTTTGGTCATCTATTACGTTTTTTATTTGTTTAATCTAACACTATTAATTACTTGTATTGAATTAATCCACGTATTCTTAAAATCACATATAAATTCAATTATTATCTGTTTTTTAGGGTAAATACCTGCATAAACGTGAAGACCTTCACCTTATTAAGTCGCTCGAAACCAAATTATATATAGCTCTATATAGAAAGTATGAATCCGTCAGACCATGACTAAAAATATGTAAATGCTTTGTTATGGTTGGTAAAATTACATAAAATATAAAAGTTTTTTACATTGTGATCCGTACGTAAAACTTATACAAGTAATTTGATGTGATCAAAGGTTTCGGAGGATTACCTTCTTTGGTTTGAAGAATTATCCTTATTAAAGATACTTGCCAAATAAGTGTAATTCTATGAAGCAGCGAAGTTAATTAAACCTTGACTAGTTTATTCCTATCTTTGTTTTAACTTCGAACACATTGTGAATATTCAGTATATTTATGTGTCGTCATTAATTTATTCGTTACTTGTAAGTAATTCGTGCTCGTGAACTTGATATTTAGAAATCATAAAAATTGTTCTTTATTTTTCTCTCCATGTTTTGCATCTACAGTCTGATAATCAGAGAATATTGGCCCTTCAATTATTGAAAAAATCTGTTTTGGTCCTTGTAATGTTTGGTTTAGCACACGTAACCTCTAATTAGCTTGGCATGTGTAATATCTAGACTATTTGTAGAACTACATCACCCTAAAATGAAATAACAAAACAAAGTTAACATAATACATTAATAACTAAATGACTTAGCGCTTAATAATGTGTTAAATAGATTCACAGGCAAATGGAACAAAAGTGTACATAGACTAATTGGATGTTAAATGTGCTGAATCGGAATTCACAAGGATCATTATCAAAATTTATCGAGATTTGATGGACTAAATATGTAAATTTATATACAAAAAATATTTTCCACAACATAGATTAGAGAAGGGGTGGATCTACCATACTATGTATGTCGCGAGCATATTCATTACAATTTGATCAACCTCTATAATTAATAAACAAGTTTTAAACATGTATATTCTTAGGTTAGTTCCGAACATATTATCAGAAAAGAATATTAAGTAAAATAGTATATTACATATAGTGATTTCAAACCTTGTATCTCCACTAATTTTCGTCCAATTTAATAAGTTTTCACAACTACATACATAAGAAGTTAAATGAATCAAAGCCAGAAACCCCAAAAATTCCTCTTCAAGTATGAAAAAGGATTGATGCTTAAAACTGAAAATGAAATAAGGGTGGCAGCCAACAACTTGGTATGCACAATTTATAGCTCGATAAGAGGAGAGTGGGGACCTGTTTTGAAGTTTTGGACATGACACTTTGGTGCAAAGTAATATTCGGAGTAAATAGAGGGGTCGATTTCACGGGGTCCAAACTAGAACCCGCACTAGTTCATCACTTCCTCCTCTTTCATTTTTATTTAATAATTATGATCTCAGGCCGACTTGTATCTAATTTTATAGGGTCATAAGCGTTGGCACCATGTTCTATGCAATGTTGCATGATATTGTTTCGTTAAAAAAATTCGTAATATGCTTGAATACATAATAATTAAAAAATTAAAATATTTGGTTTAAATATAAAATATAGCAATGCTTGCTGTTACAGTGATTTACTTATCTATTTATTTGTTCAAATATTGACGTCGCTTATGAAATTTTATGCTTAGGCCATTTTTTGTTATCTTCCACTAGTACCGGTGTGAGGTCTCCGGTAACTCTACTTATCGAAATTTTGATAAATTTCCTTTCTCTTTCATGTGAATACCTTTACCTGTCATGTCATTTATCACCAATAATGATCCTCAAGATTTATTATTCGCTCTCTAGATTTAGACTTTTAGATTATCTCTTTATGTCTAATTTGTGGAAAATTTTGACTTACATATCCTCCGCTTTTAGAAATTACGAAAGTAAAATTCTATTATTATTTTTTTACAAATTTAATCTCAGCTTTTTGTCTTTTAAGTATTCAATTCTTTAACTTAGTGTTGTTAACATTATTAATTATATCGGATTCTAAAGATCTCATATCTAGGTAATGTATAAAGTCTCAATAATTAGATAGCGTTGTAATTGATAGATGTGACATACAAGATAGAATGTTTGATAGTCCAGAAGCCCCAGCTCTTGAATTCAAACTACCCTTTAGAAGTCTTCCAATTCCAAATGTATAATTTTTGAAGTATAATCAATTGAGCATGCAATCCAACACAAATTCCTTGAGGAAAATTGCATGCTTGCAAATGTGGCTATTGATTTTTTTATTATTAGCAACGAAAAAGAAAGAAAAGCATATCTTTCAGGGATAAGGCATCAGTATGAATATGTTTGGTCAATCATATAATTCCATGAAATAGGGATGTGAAAGATTACACCAGCAAATAGTTGATGAAATTAAATCAACGCTATTACACTACTTTGTAACGTATACCATGGTGCAAAAGTTTCACAGAAACAAATAAATATTGTAATGGAATAGAAAGTACCCATGTATTCTTAATGAGATGTCGTTCGAACCCTTGGGTATGGAGTCGACTTATTAGGAGAATATATTTTATATTAGGAAAGTATATTTTATATTAGGAGAATATATTTTATATTAGGAAAGTATCTTTATTATTCCATATCTTCCATTGATTTGATTTAGTTCTTATACTAAGCCCTATTGGTCTTTGATTTGTATTCTAGCACTATAAATAGGGATCATGTAAACCATTGAGAATCAATAAAGAAGATCATATTTCTTCATGGTAATCAGAGCCTTTTTACTCTAAATTTTTTTCGCCCATCCCCTCATCATGGGTGATGAACCGGCAACTACTAACAACAACAACTCTATTGCCGACAAACAACCACTACACCCGGCCTATACGGTCACCAACATCAATACATCACCAGATTTCGGCCCAACAGGAAATAATGCTCTCAACCCAAGTGATATCGGCACAGCTCTCACAAATTTGAATCTCAATTACACTGACCCACAGTGGTACATGGACACCGGTGCATCCTCACACATCACATCGGATTCAGGTAAATTAATCACTCCATGTTTATTACCTATAAATCCTATTTTTGTCGGTAATGGTGAACGTTTACCTATTAGTGGTTCCGGTAATGGCTTTTACAAACTTCCCAACAAAACCTACCAATTAAAGCTCAAACATGAATAAAGTGCAGTGAATTAGAGTGCAATAATCGACTAAAATACGCAATTCTAGCCTACC
>MCJB01003758.1:20330-76108 GCA_002018475.1 Nicotiana obtusifolia
GCAGCTGTTGAGGAGATCATCAAGGACCATCAGAGCACCAGATAGGTATTCACCTTCATTACATTATCTGTTGCTGACTGATGAAGAGGAACTAGAGTCTTTCGATGAGGCCCTACAGGTGGAGGATTCAATCAAGTGGGAGCAAGCCATGAATGATGAGTTGAGCTCCCTTGAGAAGAACAACACTTGGGTATTGACTGAGTTACCTGCAGAGAAGAAAGCCTTGTTGAACAAGTGGGTGTTCAGAATCAAGGCAGAACCAGACGGTAAAAGAAAGTTCAAGGTTCGGTTAGTGGTTAAAGGATATTCACAAAGGAAAGGTATTGATTATACTGAAATATTTTCTCCTGTTGTGAAGTTAACTACTATCCGAATTCTGTTGAGTATTGTTGCATCAGAGAATTTGCATCTTGAGAAAATGGATGTAAAAACAGCGTTTTTACATAGAGATCTGAACGAGGAGATCTATATGCAACAACAAGAAGGATTTGTAGTTCCGGGCAAGGAACACATGGTGTGCAAGATCAACGGGAGCTTGTATGGATTGAAGCAAGCACCGAGGCAGTGGTACAAAAAGTTCGACTCCTTCATGACCAAGAGTGGCTTTTGCAGGGCTGAAAAGGATCAGCGTTGTTACTTCAAGAAATACACTGATTCTTATGTGTTTCTACTCTTGTATCTGGATGATATATTCATTGCAGGATCCAGTATGAGGGAGATAAACAATCTGAAGGCAAGTCTATCTTCAGCGTTTGAGATGAAAGATTTGGGTGCATCGAAGCAGATTCTGGGGATGAGGATTTCTCGGGATAGATTTGCTGGCACTTTAAATCTATCCCAGGAGCAATACATTGAGAAGGTGTTGGCCAGATTCCGGATGAGTGATGCTAAACCCAGGACTACTCCTTTGGCAAAACACATAAAATTATCAAAGGGGCAGTCACCCAAGACAGCTGAAGAGCGTGAGCAAATGGCAATTATTCCATATGCTTCAGTAGTTGGGAGTTTGATGTATGCTATGGTCTGCACTAGACCTGACATAGCACATGCAGTGGGAGTTGTTAGCAGGTACATGGCGAATCCGGGGAAAGAGCATTGGGAAGCTGTTAAGTGGCTTCTGAGATATTTGAGAGGTACATCCAGTATTTCACTTAGTTTTGGCAAAGGCAAAGTGAATCTGCAGGGTTTTGTAGATGCTGATCTTGGTGGTGATGTGGACTCGAGCATGAGCACATCCGGATACATTTACACCATAGGTGGTGCAGCAGTGAGTTGGATGTCCAGGCTTCAGAAGTGTGTTGCTCTTTCATCAACAGAGGCTAAGTATGTGGCAATAGCTGAAGCTGGAAAGGAGATGATATGGCTGGCAGATTATCTGGAAGAGTTGGGCAAGAAGCAGAGCGAGAAGATTCTTTATTCAGATAGCCAGAGTACCATACAGTTGGTGAAGAACCCAGTCTATCATTCGAAGATAAAGCACATCAGAAGACGGTACCATTTCACTCGCAGGGAAGTGGAGGATGGTGATATGTGTTTGGAGAAGATAAAGGGTGCAAAGAATCCAGCAGACATGTTGACGAAATGTGTTGATGTTGAGAAACTGAGGTTGTGCAAAACCTCAGTTGGTCTTCTGTAGTTTGTTTCTACAGATGATGCGGTGTGGTGAAGAAAGTGATGATGTTGGGACAATTTTTGAACGACTGAATCAGTCTCCAAGTGGAAGAATTGTTAGGTGTAGAGCCTGATATATATGTGATGGACTTGAATTATTTCCTTGTATTTTTAGGAAATCCATAGTCCTCATAGATTTGGGTAAGGAAAACCTATAATCCTGGTCAAATTGGGAGACCTTTCTCTTATAGGTTTGGGACTATTTGGGATCTATATATGGGATGTACTGTTTATTCTTCTTGTATTGTAAATATCCTTAATTATTAATATATACAAATCCCGCCGCCGTGGAAGTTTACCCTAACGGGGTGTTACCACGAAATAAGTCTCTCTACCTTAACTTTTCTCTCTTTTCTTCATCAGTTCAGAGTGTTTGAGTGAATCGATCCTAACAAACTAGCCATGTACTTATTTTTTTTTAACATTTTAGAAATGGTTGATTTTAATTATTAAATAAGTGAGAGGTGAGAAATTAAATAAAATAAAGTGTGAGCAATTATAAGGTCAAGTGTAGTGAAATAAATACTCAAAAATTATCAAATGTCTACTAGTATAATTCCAAGACCTGGTGTCATAAGTGTATGAGCTACTAGTAGAATATACAAAACACTAACTACTGTCTGAAGTAAAGCAGACAAAAAGTAAATACAAAAGAGAGACTTCAGGTGCTGCAGAACGGACTCAGAAGCAGCTCACCACTAAGTTTCGTAGTATCAGGAGTGCGCGCCGGAATGAATACCAGATGCACTTGCCTCAGGTCCTGCACGGTTAGTGCAAAAGTGTAGCGTGAGTACATAAACAATGTGTACCCAGTAAGTATCCAGTCTAACCTCGAAGAAGTAGTGACGAGGGGTCGACATTGACACTTACTATGGGCCAATAATAAAATGCAAGAATTATAAACAGGTATGGAACATGGAAATAATAATAATAATAATAATAATAATAATAATAACACAACAACAAACAGTGAATAAATGGTTCCTTAACTAATGATAAAATTCCAAGAATTCCTCTAGCCAACACCTACTAATCCCAATTCAATTTCTGTCATTAAATGAATTATATCCTCACAAGCCATGAAATAATATTAAGTGTAATAAGGTTCTGAGTATTATCACGCATAATTTATGTTCAGTTTGTACGGCCCGATCCAAAAATATATTGTGCGCACTGCCGAGGATCAAACGGCACAAACCATAGATGCATCTATTAACCTGCCGAGGCAAACGGCCCGCTCCTATGAGAGTAGAGAAGTTTACCTCGCTCGCGGAATTCTTGCGACGCGAGTGGACATGGATTTCTTAGAATTATTATATATTCCTCAATTCTTCCCAAAAATATGAAATCTGAATAGGAGAGTTTTAACCTTAAAATCCCAAATCTCAACTTTAATTAAGACATGCATAACAAACATGACAGTACAATCAAGGCATGGTGTCAATCTAAGACTATCCGGACATCTCATGGAATATAGCTACGTACGGATTCTCGTCACCTAGTACGTACGTAGCTCCCCAGATAAGTAATTCATAAGGAATACACCTAAGGGGATGAGTTCCCTCTTACAAGGTTAGGTAAGAGACTTACCTCGTTCTTAAGCTCACTTTCGATCCAAAAATATGCTTTAAATCCTCAACTCGGTGCCAAACAACCTGAACTAGTCAAGTGTTATATAAATTAATTAATACATGTTCAAAAATTCCTAGTTTAACTATTAGAGTATTTATCCAACCCAAATTGGAAGATTCCTAAAATTCACCTCTGGACCTACATGCCCGGATTCCGAAATTTCTCAAAGATAGTTTTTTCCCATAACCTCACGAACTCATATATATAATTTTCATCCCATTTCATAATTATTTTCGTTAAATCTCATTTTTATCAAAACCTAGGTTTTTCACCTAAACTCATAATTTTCACAATTTTACATGTTAAAATCCACCCATAATCTATATATTTAACTTACATTGGGTAGGAATTACTTACCTTCAATAGCTAGGTGGAAATCCCCCTCTAAGAAGCTCCAAAAATCGCCCAAGAAGTGAAATAAATGAACCAAAATGGTCTAGGTCCCGTATTAAATGGACCTCACTACCTCCAACATTTTCGCTTCTGCGGACCTGGGGCCGCATTTGCGGTGCCGGACTTGTCGAAAAGCCATCGCAAGTGCGGTCCTAGCCCAGGCTGGCTGACTCCGCTTCTGCGAATGGGCTCCCGCTTCTATGGAGAGTGGAGCGCATCTTCCGTCCAGGCCTGACCAAACTTTTCTCGCACCTGCGGACTTCTCATCGCAGAAGCGAGGCCGCTTCTGTGGACCACTGGCCACACGCCCAAAGCCGCTCCTGCAGCCAAGAGCTCGCACCTGCGACCAAAAGCTCGCAGGTGCGGGCACACCAGAATTGGTGCACCAACAGCCCTTTTCAAGCTCTAACTCGATCCGTGCATTGTTCAAGTAGCACCGAGGCCCCCGAGGCCTCGTCCAAACATACCAACAAGTTTGTAAACATGAGACGGACTCGCTCAAATCCTCAAACACGGAAAACTACACCAAAACTAAGAATCACACCCCAAACCAAATCGAATCAACTTATGAACTTCAAGTTCTTTCAACTCACTCTGAACGCACCGAATCATACTTAAACTACTCGGAATAATACCAAATTTTACGTGCAAGTCTTAAATCACCATACGGAACTATTCTCGGGCTAGAAATCCCAAACGGGCCTATATAAAACCAAAACCTACTCCAAACCAAATTTAAAGAACTTTTAAACCTTTAATAAGCCAACTTTCAACTTTAGGCGCTGAAACACTCCTTGGTCATCCAAAACTCGATTCGGACACATGCCTAAGTACAAAATCATCATACGAACCTATTGGGACCGTCAAATCCTGATTTCGAGGTCGTTTACCAAAATTATTGACCCAAGTCAAACCTAACCCTTTAAAGTCAATATTAAGGAACTAAGTGTTCCGATTTCAACTCGAACCCTTCCAAACCCGAACTAACCATCCTCACAAGTCACAAAACAACAAAAGCACATACAGGGAGTCTTATCTAGGAGAACGGAGATCTAGAAAGCAAAATGACCAGTCTGGTCGTTACATTCTCCACCTCTTAAATAAACCTTCGTCCTCGAACGGGTCTAGAATCATACCCGGAGTGCCGAATAAGTGTGGACATCTGCTCTGTATGTCCTTCTCGGCCTCCCAAGTCGCCTCCTCGACTGGTTGGCCCCTCCACTAAACTTTTACTGCGGAAATTTTCTTGGACCTCAACTGGCGAACCTGCCTGTCAACAATGGCAACTGGCTCCTCCTGCCGGCATGATACCTCTGGAGCATAGACACGTGGAAAACCAGATGAACTCCAGATAGACCGGGAGGCAAAGCAAGATAATAAGAAACCTCCCCAACTCGTCTCAACACCTCAAATGGACCTATAAACCTTGGGCTCAACTTGCCCTTTTTCCCGAACCCCATGATTCCCTTCATCGGCGAGACTTTCAAGAGAACCTTCTCGCCCATCATAAATGATAAATCACACGCCTTCTGATCCGTGTAGCTCTTCTTTCTAGACTGTGCTGCATGAAGTCGCTCCTAAATCAACTTTACCTTTTCCAAGGCATCATTCACCAAATCAGTACCATATAACTTAGCCTTGCCGAGCTCAAACCATTCGATAGGCGAACGACATCGCTGACCATATAAAGCCTCAAATGGAGCCATCTCGATGCTGGACTGATAACTATTGTTGTAAGAAAACTCGGCCAAAGGCAAGAATCGATCCCACTGCCCTCCGAAGTCGATCACGCATGCTCTGAGCATATCCTCCAAGATCTGAACCGTCTGCTCTGACTGCCCATCAGTTTGCAGATGAAAGCTGTGCTGAGCTCTACCTGGGTCCCCAACTCACTCTATACTGCCCTCCAGAAATGCGAAGTAAACTGAGGGCCTCTATCTGATATAATGGAGACATGCACACATGCAACCAAACAATCTCCTGAATGTAAATCTGAGCCAATCTCTCTGAAGAATACGTGGTCACCACCAGAATGAACTATGCTGACTTGGTCAACCTGTCGACAATGACCCAAACTGCATCAAACTTTCAAAAGGTCCACGACAACCCAACTACAAAATCCATAGTAATGCGCTCCCATTTTCACTCAGGTATAACCACTTGCTGGAGTAGGCCCACCTGGCCTCCGGTGCTCGTACTTAACCTGCTGGAAATTAAGGCACCTCGCTACATACTCAACTATGTCCTTTTTCATACGCCGCCACCAATAATGCTGCCTCAAATCGCGATACATCTTCGTAGCACCTGGGTGAATATAATACCGCAAACTATGTGCCTCCTCTAGAATTTTTCCCTCAATCCATCAACATTAGGGACACATAGACGACCCTGGAGTCACAGAACACTATCCTCACCGATAGTAACCTCGTTGGCACCACCCTGTAGTACCGTCGCCCTGAGAACCAATAAGTGCGGATCGTCGTACCGGCGAGCCTTGATTTGCTTGAATATTAAAGACTGGGGAACAACACATGCAAGAACTCGGTTGGGCCCTGAAATATCCAACCTCACGAGTCTGTTAGCCAAGGACTGAATGTCAAAAGCTAATGGCCTCTCCTCTGCTGAAATGAATGCCAAACTACCCATACTCTCCGCCTTTCTGCTCAAGGCATCCGCAACCACATTCGCCTTGCCCGGATGATAAAGGATGGTAATATCATAATCTTTTAGTAACTCAAGTCACCTGCGCTGCCTCAAATTGAGATCCCTCTGTTTGAACAAATGCTGCAAGCTGCGATGATCGGTGTAAACCTCACAGGACACCCCATAAAAATAATGCCTCCAGATCTCAAGAGCATGAACTATCGCGACCAACTCCAAATCATGCACGGGGTAATTCTTCTCATGGGGCTTCAGCTGTCGAGAAGCTTATGCAATAACTTGCCCCTCCTGCATCAATACACAACCCAGGCCAATGTGTGAAGCGCCGCAATACACAGTATACATCCCTGAATTGGAAGGCAACACTAACACTGGTGCTAAAGTCAAGGAGGTCTTGAGCTTCTGAAAGCTATTGGACCATCGGAACAGAGCACCATTATGGTTCAATCTAGTCAAAGGTGCTGCAATAAATGAGAATCCCTCCACGAACCGACGATAATAACCTGCTAATTCAAAGAAGCTCCTAATATTGGTCGCTGTCGCAGGACGAGGCCAACTCTGAATTGCCTCAATCTTCTTGGGATCCCCCTTAATACCCTCATTTGATACAACATGCCCTAAGCCACAGAATCTAACCAAAACTCACACTTGGAGAACTTAGCATATAACTTCTGTTCCCTCAAGGTCTGAAGCACCACTCTCAAATGCTGCTCGTGCTCCTCCATGCTACGCGAGTAGATCAAAATGTCATCAATAAAAATAATGACAAATGAGTCAATATATGTCCTGAACACCTGGTTCATCAAATCCATTAACGCCGTCGGGGCGTTAGTCAACTTGAAGGACATCATTAGAAACTCATAGTGGCCATATCTAGTCCGGAAAGTCGTCTTCGGAACGTCCAAATCACGAATCTTCAACTGATAGTACCCCGATCTCAAGTCAATCTTAGAGAACACCCTGGCACCCTACAACTGGTCAAATAAATTATCAATACACGACAACGGGTACTTGTTCTTAATGGTAACTTTATTCAACTGGTGGTAATCAATGCACATCCGCTAGTCCCATCTTTCTTCTTCATAAATAACAGTGGTGCACCCCAAGGCGATACATTCTATCTGACGAACCCCTTTGCTAGAAACTCCTCAAGTTGTTCCTTCAACTCTTTTAGAGCCATGCGGTACAGTGGAATAGAGATAGGCTGGGTACCTAGAGCCAAATCGATGAAGAAATTGATATCACGATATGGTGGCATGCCTGGAAGATTAGAAGGAAACACATTGGAGAACTCTCGGACTACAGGCACTGAATCAATCGCCGGAGTCTCTATGGTAGTATCCCGAACATAGGCTAGGTAAGCCAAACAACCCTTCTCGACCATGTGTCGAGCCTTCAAAAAAGAGATAACCCGACTAGATGCAGTGACAGACAAACCATTCCACTCCAATCTAGGAAGTTCTGGCATCGCTAAGGTAAAAGTCTTTGCATCGCAATCAAGGATGACGTGATATGGAGACAACCAATCCATGCGCAGGATAACCTCAAAGTCGGTCATATCGAGCAACAAATGATCTGCCCTAGTCTCATAGCCGCAGAAACAATGCAGGACCTATAGATCTGATCCATAACAACAGAATCGCCCACCGGTATGGACACATAAATAGGAGTACCCAAGGAATCACGATAAACACCCAAGAAATGAGCAAACAGAGATGAAATATATGAATATGTAGACCCTGGATAAAATAGTACCGAAGCATTCCTACCGCAGACAGAGATAATACCTGTGATCATGGCATCTGAGGCCACTACATCTGGTCTAGCCAGAAAAGCATAGAATCTAGCTGGACCGCTACCTGACTGGCCTCCACCTGTCTGACCTCCACCTCTAGGACGGCTCCTACCCACCTGCCCTCCTCATCTGGGCAGCCGCATGGCTGGTGCGACAGCTGGTGCTGTAATCATAGGCTGATGACCCTGCTGTACTACTTTTCCACGAAGTTTGGGACAAAACCTCTTCATGTGGCCAAGATCCCCGCACTTGTAACAACCCCACAGAATGGTGGACTGCTGACCTCAAGTCTGACCCTAATAGCCTGAATACCCACTAGAGGAACCCTGAATAGCTGGTGGGCGGTAGGAACTCTCAGGCATGGCGCTGGAATAGGGCCGCATTAGAGCACCCTGAGGAGGTGGCGGTGCTGGATATGTGGGCCTACTAGGCTGACCTCTCCCAAACCGACCTCTGCCCCCAGACGGAGCACCATTGAACCCTCCAGAATAACGGATTCGCTTGTCCCCCGGCATCTTTTCTCGGCTCCGCTGACAAACACCCTCGATCCTCCGAGCTATCTCTACAACTAGCTCGTAAGAAGTTCCCATCTCAACCTCTCGGGCCATACTGGCCTGGATACCAGAGTGCAAACTTGCAACAAACCTCTGCACTCTCTCTGCATTGGTAGGAAGTATCATGAGTGCATGGCGAGACAACTCAGAGAACCTCGCCTCATAGTCGGTCACTAACATCTGACCCTGCTGGAGCTGCTCGAACTGAAACTGCAACTCTTTCCTCTGAGAGAGTGCAATATACCTATCCAGAAAGATACGCGTGAACTGATCCCAAGTCAAGGGAGGAGAACCTGCTAGTCTGCTATGACTTCCACCACCTATGGGCCCTGCCCTCTAACTGGAAAGTGGTAAAGTCCACCCCGTGAGACTCCAATATTCTCATGTTGTACAGTATGTCCCTGCACCGATCAATAAAGTCCTGGGGTCCTCATGTCGCTCACCTCGAAAGACAGGAGGGTGTAGCCTGGTCCATCTGTCCAATAGCTTCTGCGACTCGCCGACCGTAGCTGGTCTGGGCTCAGGCATAGCTGCTGCAACTGGCTGGGCTCCGCCCATGGGTAGTGCGCTCGGGGTCTGATATACGGCAGCTGCATGCCCAGGAGCCTAAGCGGTAGGGGTCTGTGCTCCCCTCTCGCCTGAGATATGGCCGGGTCTGCTGGAAATAAACCAACTTGAGTCATAGAATCTATGAACTGCAGCATAGGCCCATGACCTCCAGGAATCCCGGTGCAGTCATGAAATCCACTGGGGCTGGCTCTGCTGCAGGCTCCTCGTCCTGCTCCTCAATGATAGGATCCTCTACCGGATCCACTAATGGCATGACTGGAGCAATTCTAGGATGCCCTCGTCCTCTACCATGAGCTGGAGCCCTCCCTCGGCCTCTAGCAATAGGGGGAGCAGCTCCTCCATGATCGAGTACATCTGTCGTGCGCGTTCTCACCATCTGTGAGAGAATAAGAGAAAGATACTTAGCACAACATCAACTGTACGATAGGAGATGAAGAAAGAGTAGTTTCCAAACACCCTATAGCCTCTCGGAGATAAGTACAGACTTCTCCGCACCGATCCGAAAGACTCTATTAGTCATGCTCATAACTTGTGAGACCTACGTGAACCTAGTGCCCTGATACCATGTTGTCACGACCCTATTTCCCCTATAGGTCGTGATGGCGCCCAACGTCGCCGCTAGGCAAGCCAACGGTGAACTAGCCATGTACTTATTCTTTTTAACATTTTAGAAATGGTTGATTTTAATTATTAAATAAGTGAGAGGTGAGAAATTGAATAAAATAAAGTGTGAGCAATTATAAGGTCAAGTGTAGTGAAATAAATACCCAAAAATTATCAAATGTCAACTAGCATAATTCCAAGACCTGGTGTCATAAGTGTATGAGCTACTAGTAGATACAAAACACTAACTACTGTCTAAAGTAGAGTAGACAGAAAATAAATACAAAAGAGAGACTTCAAGTGCTGCAGAATGGACTCAGAAGCAGCTCACTACTAAGTCTTGGAGTATCAGGGGTGCGTGTCGGGTTGAATACTAGATGCACCTGCTTCAGGTCCTGCACCGTTAGTGCAAAAGTATAGCATGAGTACATAAACAACATGTACCCAGTAAGTATCCAGTCTAACCTCGAAGAAGTAGTGACGAGGGATCGATATCGATACTTACTATGGGCCAATAATAAAATACAAGAATTATAAACAGGCATGGAACATGGAAATAATAATAACAACAACAACAACAACAACAACAACAACAACAACAACAACAACAATAATAATAATAATAATAATAATAATAATAATAATAGGGATTGATATCGATACTTACTATGGGCCAACAATAAAATACAAGAATTATAAACAGGTATGGAACATGAAAATAATAATAATATAATAATAACAACAACAAAAAACAGTGCATAAATGGTTCCTTAACTAATGATAAAATTTCAAGAATTCCTCTAGCCAACACCTCCTAATCCCAATTCAATTTCTGTCATTAAATGAATTATATCCTCAGAAGCCATGAAATAATATTAAGCGTAATCAGGTTCCGGGTAATATCACGGACGATTTATGCCGAGGTCGTACGACCCGATCCAAAAATATACTGTGTGTACTGCCGAGGGTCAAATGGCACGAACCATAGATACAACTATTAACCTGCCGAGGCGAACGTCCCGCTCCCATGAGAGAAGAGAAGTTACCTCGCTCGCGAAATAATTGCGCTGCGAGTGGACATGGATTCCTCAGAATTATTATATATTCCTCAATTCTTCCCAAAAATATGAAATCTGAATTAGAGAGTTTCAACCTTAAAATCCCAAATCTCAGATTTAATTAAGACAATTAATATGCATAACAAACATGACAGTACAATCAAGACATGGTGTAAATCTAAGACTACCCGAACATCTCATGGTATATAGCTACGCACGAACTATTTTCACCTAGTGCGTACGTAGCTCCCCACACAAGTAATTCACAATAAGGAATACACCTAATGGGATGAGTTCCCTCTTACAAGCTTAGGTAAGAGACTTACCTCGTTCTAAAGCTCACTTTCGATCCACAAATATGCTTTAAATCCTCAACTTAGTGCCAAACAACCCGAAACTAGTCAAATGTTATATAAATTAATCAATACATGTTCAAAAGTTCATAATTTAACTATTAGAGAAATTACCCAACCCAAATTGGAAGATTCCTAAAATTTACCACCGGGGAGCCACGTGCCCGGATTGCGAAATTTTTCAAAGATAGTTGTTACCCATAACCTCATGAACTTAAATATATAATTTTCATCCCATTCCATAATCATTTTTGTGGTTAAATCCCATTTCTTTCACAACCCAGGTTTTTCACCTAAACCCATAATTTTCACAATTTTACATGTTAAATCTATCCCTAATCTATGTATTTAACTTACATAGGGTAGGAATTACTTACCTTCAATAGCTAGGTATAAATCTCCCTCTAAGAAGCTCCAAAAATCGCCCAAGAAGTGAAATAAATAAACCAAAATGGCCTAAGTCCCTTATTAAATGGACCTCACTACCTCCAGCATTTTCGCTTCTGCAGACCTGGGGCCCCACATGCAGAAAAGCCATCACAGGTGCGGTCCTAGCCTAGGCTGGCTGACTCCACGTCTGCGGACGGGCTCCCGCTTCTACGGAGAGTGGAGCGCATTTGCAATCCAAGCCTGGCCAGCCTCTTCTCGCACCTAAAGACTTCTCATCGCAGAAGCGAGGCCGCTTCTGCGGACCACTGGCCACACGGCCAAAGCCGTTCCTGCGGCCAAGAGCTCGCACCTGCAGCCAAAAGCTCGCAAGTGCGGGCACACTAGAATTGGTGCGCCAGCAACCCCTTTCAAGCTCTAACTCGATCCGTGCATTGTCCGAATAGCACCCAAGGCCTCGTCCAAACATACCAACAAGTTTGTAAACATGAGACGGACTCGCTCGAACCCTAGGAACGCGGAAAATAATATCAAATTAAGAATCACACCCCAAACCAAATCGAATCAACTTATGAACTTCAAGTTCTTCCAACTCGCTCCGAACGCGCCAAATCATACTTAAACTACTCGGAATGATACCAAATTTTGCGTGCAAGTCTTAAATCGCCATACGGAACTTCTCGGGTTCGGAATCCCAAATAGTCCTCGATGACACCAAAACCTACTCCAAACCAAATTTAAAGAACTTTTAAACCTTTAATAAGCCAACTTTCAACTTAAGCGCCGAAACGCTCCCGGGTCATTCAAAACCCGATCCGAACACACGTCCAAGTCCAAAATCATCATACGAATCTATTGGGACCGTCAAATCCCGGTTTCGAGGTCGTTTACTAGAAATGTTGACCCAAGTCAAACCTAACCCTTTAAAGTCAATATTAAGGAACTAAGTGTTCTGATTTCAACCCGAATCCTTCCAAACCCGAACTAACTATCCCCGCAAGTCAAAAAACAGCAAAAGCACATACGGATAGTCTTATTTAGAGAATCGGGATCTAGAAAGCAAAATAACCGGTCGGATCGTTACAATATGTATGTAATAAGGTGCCCTTTTGGCACAAACTGAATTGTACTTTTTTAATAAACAAATAATGCTTAATATTTGATTATATAATAAAAATACTGTTGATTTATATAAATTACATAAAAATTGAAGAGACTTAACTGGGGACCTGCAGGCAGAAGCAGAATGACTAGAGTTCATATGCATGCAGACTTCAGCGTAACAACTAGTAGAGGTAGTAATTGATCTTGCAAAGTTATCAATAAGTCTCTATAAGTAATATCTTCATAGCTTTGAATAACTTTTGCGAAGCGTTGCGACATACACTAAAATATACTGAGCTATTTCCCATATTACCTTGTAACCTTCAGGCTTTAAAGAACTGAGTAAGGGGTATTTGTTAAGACGTTTAAATCTGGATACACGTCTAAATGGCCAAATACATATCTATCCCCTTAAACTTTATCTAATTTTTTCATCTAGGCACATCAACTAAGACTATTTCCTACACTTAATATATGCTAAAAGTGTACCTATTGAACCACTCACCAAAATGTCTGTAAGTCACTAGCGAAAATGAGACGATGCCATGTGGATTTTGGGCCCAAAAACATATTAAAAAAGAAGTTTGTGAAGCAAAAAGAAAATAGAAAATAATCACCCCCTCCCCAGCAACCTTTGAGGTTCGGTATTCCTTCGTCTTCTTCAACCAAATCCCCCCAATCCCAACCCCAAATTCATCTCTTTCATTTATTTTTAAAAAAAATAAATACTCCCCTTCCTCTTCCATATTCTTCAGCCCGAACAATTCCCTCTTCCCCCCCTCAAAACTTCCATCATCTCTCTCTAGTGGACTTCTGCTTAGTATTTACTGTTGAAACTTTTCAGTTTATTTTGAATTTTTTTCAATTTATTAATGAGTTCTCAGTATATTGATTTTTGCATTTTTATATCTTGTGGGAAAATCATTATTGACATTTTTAATGCTAAATGAATTCATCAGCAACTTTTTTTGCATTTTGAAGTCTTAATTTGGAATCTGATTTTGATAATACTCGAACAAATTAATTGGGAAGAACATGGATGTGCGGTCTCCGGAATTAACTTGCATATACAATATTTTTCTTTATGATTTCTCTCACATTCAATTCGCATTCCTGAAAATTGAAATCTAAGGTCAAATTCGTGTAATAATTGTGAAGTTTAGGCATATAAAATATTCTCCAGCTCATATAGCATAAGAATCAAACTATATACTTAGAACCTACCACAGTTGCTCATCAACCCAAGTAAAAAAGAACTGTTCTAAAAATTTTCTTGTCTTCACTATCTTTATCAACAATTTGGAAACTTAAATTCTGAATCACTAGAATTTTTTTCAAATAGATATATTTGGAAAGATCTGCTTATAATATACTTCAAGAAATTCTGATTTAACATTAAACTCATTTTGCTAGATGGCCATTACCCTTCAGTTGATCTGTGACATTTTTGCGTTCTAATGAGTCATTTAGTTTGCAAACCCTTGGGACCTTCTTCAACCTCAGGATTTGATGAGCCTATATCGAGGTGTCAAAAGATTCTGTCAATAAGAACAGCATGTTATTCCTGACGTGTTTGTCTGCGATCATAGCTAGCTAGGCGGTTCATCAGGAGCAAAAGATGCTATCTGAGACCAAGCACTAAGATCTTAATTTTCTTTTACAATTAATTTCTAAGATGACTAGGCATCCTCCTAATCTCATTTTGATCGGAAGAGATATTTATCTCAAAAGTTATATCAGAATTATAATGTGAGTATTATAATATCGAGTTAAATAGTGAAGCAACTAACTAGTGACGATGTTTTCTTTTGGCAATTAAAACATTATTATTAATTACGAGTATATGTACAAAACGAAGGCAACCTACCAAGTTATTCTTCTCATGATTATCCTATGACACCAATAATCTTATCTACTGAAACATCAAAACTCCTACAAAGAACAAATAAACTCAAACAACTTCCCGTTACCCCTAACTCTAATGCACATACAGGTTTTTCCGGTCATGCATCATTGTCTCCATGTTTGTAGCTCTATTTTGAAACACTCGAGCATTCGTTTTGATCCGAATGTCATATGCTACAGCAGCAAAGCAGGTTTTAAGTAAAGTTCCTTGAGAGGTCTTCCTTCTTGCTTTCTGTTGAACCCATTGCCACTCGGATTCCCATGGCATAATGTTCTTTGCCATTTCAGTCATCCCAACATATTCTGCCAGAAAGTTCTTGAAAAAATGCACTCAAAGAATAAGTGTAGAGAAGTTTCAGGCTGGGACTTGCATAGAACACAATCACCATCACGCCTCATGCCCGATCTGAGTAGGACATTCTTACTTCTCAATTTTCCTAGTAGTGAAGATATTTTTATTAGTAGTTGTTTCGTTCATTGAGTTAAAAGCAAAATATATGTGATACAATATAAAGCACGTGTTTGGTTTTACAATAGATAAACTCGAATAATCTTTTATTTCAAATTTAACCTTAGCCTTCTTAAATAACTTTGGGAGAAAAAGTTTTGGAGAAGGACATTTTTGTCACTAAATTATTTTATCTCAGACAATCCCTGAATGATTATTCTATATTGAATGTGGTATAAAAATAATATTGATTCACAATTGCGGTATTGTTAATCTCGAAATTACTTATCTCAAAACTAAATCCCAAGAAACATGAGATTAATAATCACACATTTGATTCCGAGAAATCCCTTTTCGTTGTAACCAAGCTACCCTTAAGAGTCGATCCAAGAAAATTACGCGACAATTCAAATATTTACTTTGTATTTACTCTTCGTAGCTATACTTTCAGCAAATTTACCATTCATAGCTATATTTGAATCTTATAGCAAATCAATGAAATAAGAGATTAATTACTTTGAACTGAAATAAGAGAGCAACAAGCTCTTGTAACTCAGTTGGTTAGAGCGCTTGTTTAGTTAGCGAAGGTCGTCTTGAGTTTGACTCTCAGCAAGAACTTTATTTCACTATATATTTGTATTTCGCCTTTGTTGTATTCGTTGCAAAAACAAATATAGTCGATACATGTTGCATCCTTTGTATACACCCCTGTATACAGTCAATACAAGTTGTATCCACCCTTGTATTTCCCATTGGCTATAGTTGATACATATTGTATTCGTTACAGAATGAATATAATTGTGCGAATAATGAATACAGTTAATACACTATGCACAACAAATACATTTGATACAAGTTGTATTCGTTGCGGGTTTGAATACAAGTGATGCAAGTCAATAACAATTGAATAATAGCTACAAATGAAATTAGACAAATTATAATTACCAACTTCTAAATTATAGTGGTTTACGAAAGTTCCTCTTTAGAAAACCAACATAGGGTAAACACATTAAACTTCTTAATAACTCAATGCACTAGATTATTTAGCATCTAAGTTGTCTCGTTCAAAGTTACAAAGATTTAATACTAAGACGAACGAACATCTATAACTCTATTACCTCCAACTACAAGGCTATCTTATATTTCAAAATCCACTAGATTTCTCAGGTGACTGAAAAATGTTTGCCAGAAACCAAAAGCTCGACCAAGAAGATAGTCGAGACTTCCAGATCTGACAGTTTCTACAACACAGTAAAATGACATGCATGCAATCTCAGAGTAAAAAAAAGTCATGGTCTATCTAAAAAAAAGGGTTGAAGCGAGGCAATATACCTTGCTGGACTCGCTTCTATCACTTAAATAACACATCGTCTGGTTCAAAAACAAATTGTCAAAACTCTAACCATCAGTGCAAAATCCAAACTTCAAAACATTCTCCCAATCTCCGCTAAGAACATTTCTTTCTAACATATGAAGGTACACAATATCGAAGAAGGAATGTAAGCAAGCACTACATGAGTAACTAAAAACTCCAAAAACGAACAGCTGCATCACCAACAGCTTTCTTTCGGTTCTAGTGCAAATGCTTATTCTTCATCCTCCTCGTCACCATCACCACCTGAAGCCTTCTTGGCAGCAGCCTTTTGGTTCTTTCTCTTCACTCTTCCAGGGCGTCCGCCACCAAAAGGACTGGTTAGGGAGAAGTCAATGTGCTTCTGAGAGTCCACTCTCACCATAAATGAAGGAACATTCACCACTTGCCTTCCAACTCTGCAATGCAGTTAATGTTAGTCTGGTTAACTTCATTGCTGTGCACAAAAGTAAACAAAGATCCAATAGTTCATAATGCACAACTACTTTGTTAAATATACAAACTAGGAGTCCATGGGTGGGGTTTTTGGTTTGGGGGGGGGACCCCAAATAATTATCTTTATCAAGTGCGAATCTGATATGTACTGCTAAGAAAAGATATGGGCTACGCCCAAGCTTCCAAAGATCCTTTAATCTATCACCACGCTTACCCGTCAATACAATAAAATACACCTCTACCATCTTTCTGCGAACTATGGAGGTCTTATAACAAGTGAAATGTCCAAATAAACATCTGGCTTCTAGAAACCTAGCTATTTAGAGCTCTAAAACACATCAATGAAGATTATAAATGAAACAATTAAATAGGACCTATAAAGCAAAGTGAAAAGATTAAACAAATCCTTACCAAAATGACATCCTAGTTTGCAAACACAGTTTAATGTTCAACCAAGATTCAATATTGGAAAACTAGCAGTACAAAGAGCTCGCTGTGTTAATATCGCTCAACTTTGTCTATTGACACAGAAAATCACAGAATTACTTGCTAACAAGCATTCTTGTTCTGCAATTTGGACTAGAAATTCCTATTCTATTATTGAGAAATATCAGTGAGAATATGAGACTTCTCTTTGCTTCATTGTTTTTAGAAGGGATTCCTCATTGACATCAGCATTGCATGAGCCTTACCAACCCATAGGGAAAGCTAAAAATACTTTACAAAAGCCAAAAATACAAGGAGGACAACTATCTACTAAGCACTTCTGCCAAAATAGTTATTCTAAATCAGACACAAGTGCAAAACGTCTTTCGACAAAATTTAAACAACTGAAAAAAATGCAATTCTAGCAAACACCTCAAAGTCAGGGTAAAAGAACAGCTTACTTATTGGAAATTTGTAACTAAAGGAGATAAGCTATTTTTACCTGATATGCCTTTGCCTAATGAGCACTCTAGCATGGTGGATCGACTTAGCCATACCAGTCTTGAAAACAAGGGTTTGCAGACGACGCTCAAGGAAGTTCTCAACAGTGAGTGACAAGACATAATCGAGTTTGTTCTGGCTCTCATCCAACAAACCATACCTGTTCATCCTCCTCAAGAGTGCTTCACCTTCAAAAATACGACGTGGATCTTTCTCATCAAGGGTCAGAAGCATTCTTGCAGCATTCCTGATACGGCTCAAAGCATACTGGACTCTCCACAGCTCCCTCTTGCACCTCAGTCCATACTCTCCAACGAGCTTCAACTCTGCATCCAATCTCTCTTTCTCAAAGGGACGTCGAGGTTTCTTAAAGGTCTTCCCATCTGATTACACACCAGAGTCGCAAATCAACAGAGGCTTAAAAACCCTTTTTTCCTTTGTGATATACTACTAACGTCTGCCCAATCCCCCAAAAACCCCAAAAGAAAAAAAAAGAAAAAAAGAAGAGGAGCTACCAGACTTTTCCCTTGGCGACTTAAACCCCCAACATGGATGTTTCTTCCCACTAGCCTATCCGACATTGTCATCAAAATAGGCTTAAAAATTCAAAAAGATGAACATATAATGCAAAAGACGTTAATACAGTTGCAGGTTAATCAGCTGAGACTGCTGATCTGGTTTCCCACTGTAAATGAAAGAGTAATACAATACAACCAAACAAAGAGTTCTAAATTTAGAGAGTCTACATTTGTTTTTAGGGAAATTTCCAAATGAAATTTTTTAACCAAACTATTGGATTTCTTACTATACTGAACGTTAAAAATGAAACAGAATGATTAGCAAGCCTTCAATTTTCTGTTTTTGATAACTCTATATTCATTAGCAAATAAGATGAAATCACATAGTGTTTTTTGCTCCACTAGGATATGAACCTGAAATCTCTTGGTTCTCCTCCCATTTCACTGAGAATATTTTTACATTTTCTTGATTGGCTCTACCCCATTATCCTCAGGCCATAATACTATCAAACCCTAACATAAGTTTGATCCACTCAGCTCCATTTGGAGCTGATTTATTCCAATACTCATTAATTGATAGTTTAACTCAAACTAGGGGTTTCTAACACGAAATCTTCTCCACATTTATCATTGATATACAAATTTTCTAGAAAACTAAAAGAGCTTTTGAGAAATACAGAACTTAATAATAGGAAATGAACCAATGAGATTAAGGAAACTTACAGTTGCGGTAAAAGGCGACGTGTACCATGTTTACCGGTCGACGGCGCCGTCTTCAGATCGGCTGAAAGTGAAAGAAGAAACTGATAGGGTTAAAGAGACACTAGGGTTTGAATATAATGAAGTTCTGTGGCTGCCTTATAAATTGTCCCTCAAAGCGCAACTTAAATGGGTTCTAATTCTCAAAGGTAATTTGGATTTAAATTTTTCGGCCCAATTGTGTGTGCAGCGGATGAAAGCATTGGCCCAAATGAGAAATTACTGGGAGATTTGCACAAATAGTCTCGTTTAAGGGTAAATTTTCACGGGATACCCAGTTTGGACACCGCTATTTATCTACCATTGGGAAAAAAATAAGTTTAGCCGTGACGAGCTAAACTTGGTACTATCTCCGTACCTATCTATCTTGTTAAATTATTTATAAGTTTAGCCCCCATGAACTAAATATGCATATATTGTTCAATTGTTCACTTATTTAGCATCGGTGGGCTGATATTGGTGCTACCTTTATTTTATATATACTAGTCTTAGGGTACACATAAAACGTGTGTCTTCCATTGATTAAACAAATAATTTTAAAATAATATAATTGAGTTATAAATAAAAACTAAAGAAAAAAGTATTATAAAAATTCTACGGAAAAATAAATTAAAAACACGTACTTTTTAAAATTATTTGTTTAAGATAAAAATATAAATTAGATGTATAATTAGTTAATGTTATTTTGATGGCCTAGTAATTAAATTCAAATTGATTGAATAATATATATATATATATATATATATATATATATATACGAACTTGATATAATAAACAGTAGTATATTATTTAGTTAGCAGGTGTATGTTTCTTTCTACTGTTTTGGTTATTTCATCGACATAGTTGTTATATTATGTAATCTCTAGTGTATCGGTAAGTTTGGTTTTCTTATAAAGAATGTTTCATTTTATTTTGGTTTTTCTTCTTTTAATCTTTTTTTTTTTGTCTGTTCATCTGTTAAAGTCACGTGGAATACCCACAACCGATCTCATATTCTAATTTGTATGGCATTTAAAGGTCGCGTTTCGTTAAAAATGTAATTCTATTCAAATAATACCTCTTTTTTGTCAAGTCGATCAAGATTTGACATTGCATAAAAATACGTTCTACGACTAACTATTCTTTACAGGACATAAAACTTTTGACATAGTTTAAATAAAAAAGTTAATAAATAAAATATTACTTAGCTAATTTCAAGGCACTAAATATTAGGAAAAATGAGATGAAAGTAATTAAATGTTCAGTGTGAACTCACATTTTAAATGGTAAGAAAGAGAATGGCATTTCGCTAAGTATAACTAGTCTTTGAGTACGCGTTTTGTAGTGTCCCCATATTAATAAATAAATAATTTTTAAAATAATATAATTATTATATATATATATATATAAATATATATATATAAAATTTATAAAATAAAAATTAAAGAAAAAGCAGAAGTTCCTGAAAACGATGAATAAGAACAAACAATGATGAATTGCTCATTTTTTAATTGTAACGTTAGAGGAAGATAGCTTGAGAAGTTGAGATAATTATCCGTCCACTTGGTCCTTGGAAACTTGGTATCCAGTTTTGCAAGAACTTACAGATTTAAGAGTAAGAGGAACCCTAATTCAGAGAAGGGAATGAGAGAATGAAAAGCTCTGCATAATAATCACTTTACAAAATGTATATATACACAATACAGACCATCTCTTAAATTAACCACTCTCTAACCTCTTAACTACCAGATTTCTAACAGTGGCTAACCACTTAAAAGATTTTGGTTACTCATTAAACGACTAACATGCTCATGTTATTCCTTTTGTCTCAACAAGTTTCAATTGCAGCCTTTTAAGCTAATTGTCCCTCCTAAAATGTTCAACTCCCTTTAGCTTTAGGGAGTTGAAAAAGTTATGCAACATAATCCAGAAGAAAAAACAAACAAATATGAAGAAATGCTGGACATTAATGTCACCTAAATCCAGCAGCAGAAGTTTCACATTATTAAGAAATACAACTTGGTTAACTCAATATGTGTGGAAAATTTTAGACGATGTGACAAAGTACATGTTCGATATTATTCAACAAATACAACTTGGATAACTCAACAAGTGCAGGTATCTCAAGATGTTGATATCCTGCATGTGATCGAAAACATATAATCAGAATCGCTTTTAACAGCCATTAGTACAACATGAGAGCTTGCCTTTTCCAGTATTTAACACCTTTGCTGAGCTTCCTCCACACTATTCCGCATCAAACTTATGACTTGTGCTGGATCAGGAGCTCCAAACACTGAACTTCCTGCAACAACACAGTTTGCTCCAGCTGATGATGCTGCCTCAATGGTTGAAGGTCCTAAACCACCATCCACCTGCAACACAATAGCCCATAGCAATGATAAGTCGACTTTATCCAGCATGCTCTTTGGAAAGAAAAAAAAGAAGTGATAAACCCAGAAAGATAGCCAGCATATTGAGTGTGCAAGAATGGCCATAGTTTTTTCAGCGATTACATGATAAACTCAAGAAAAGAACAAACACACGAGGGAACTGTCTGTGAAAAAATGATGGAAGTCTGAATATCTCAAACCAGAATTAAAACATCATCAAATGGAAGCTCACCTCTATATCAAGTAATGGATACTTCTTTCTGAGAGTCCGCACCTGAATATTGAAAGAGAATGGCTCTTAAGTTATAGTGCAGAAATGATCAATGATATCCAATACAAGAATGCCAAATTGTATTTGCACCTTATCCATCATCTCGGGCATAAACTTTTGTCCCCCAAATCCAGGTTCAACAGTCATCACTAGGACCAGTTCGACAGAGTTTTCACCATCAAGCTGTAAAACATACAAGCAAGCTGATGAATCATGACAGGTATTTTGTAGATTGACATCTAATTTGTTCCTTTTTAACTAAATGCAATGGCAACAAGTGATTTCCTTTTCAAAACTATCTTAATCTCTTAGTTCATAGCAAGGAGATCAAATTACCAAGAAAATCCTGCGAATTTTGCTTATAAAACAAATACAAATGCGATAATGAAGATATACCAGTGGGTACACTTCCTCAATTGGTGTACCAGGCTTCAAGGAAACTCCAGGTTTCATGCCCTTAGACTTTATACGTTGAACAAGCTCTTCCCAATTATCTGCAAAGAGTAGAACCTTCATTGTAACAGAAATCAAAGTAATGATAACAAAGTCAGTAGAAATTAAGGATCCATTTGTGAGGATAAAATATTTTACTGGAAAACATTGTCCAATTTTCAGGTTTTGGTTGCATAAACTAATAAAAGAACTTGCTAATGAAAATGTTTCACAACAAACAGAGAAAAGCAACTCATATGTTGAAGGCACAAAGCAATTGATGCGGTGATGCTCCACCAGTACCAATACAATATGCACAGACATGCATATTCAGCTACTAACTAGTCATAATATATCCCCTAATCACACCCTTTCTACACATCACTCAATCTATCTCTATCAAATCCTAGTGAACAGCGACTAACATTTAACTTCCAATCAAATGCCAAAAACTGATTCTTAACATGGGTAGTAAACCCACCTCTAGATGCCTCAACATGGAAAGTAAACCCCGAGGCACCAGCTTTGCCTAACGGTTCCACATAATCAAGGGGGTTAGTGACCATGAGGTGGCAGTCCAGATATGCCCTGGAGGAATTTAGAATAACATTTAGAACAACTTCACTGTACGATAGATAACTAATGGACAAGAAACATAAAGTTGAAATAGGGCATTCATGAAACCTTACTTTGTATGCTTTCTCAGACTCTCGATAACTGGAGCACCAAGGGTAAGGTTTGGGACAAAGTGACTGCAAAAGAGCCAAGGAGGGAAAAAAGAAAAAAAAGAAAGTATTATTCAATTATCCACCCATCATTTTAACATGTTGTAACCAACCAGCTTGACGTGACTATCTGACCTACCCATCCTGCAATGCATCAATACAACATTTCAGTAACTGCTGATGAATGAAGTGCCTAGTAAAGTAAAGGAGCAAGTTTCCACAGCACTTTACGTCCCAAACTTATTGAGCTAATAAAGAAGAGAAGACCGAACATACTAATAACATAATCCAGACAAAAGCAGATGAAGCACAATTTGCATAGAATTCTAGACCAATCAATATCCCCCTTGAGGAGGCTATGATCCATTTAGCTAGGTCATTACGCAACAGAGTTAGCAAAAGAAACTGAGCTAGAACAACCACCTAGTTTATCCTGGAGTGATGAGTTTACATGATATGTCCGGCCTCAGAAACACACCTTTACCTAAATAAAGAAGGTAGTCAAGCACCGTATTCTTTAAAAATTAAATGTTGAGAAGTTCTCAGAAACCTGTAGTTACTTTCCCTTGTAACGTATAAAAAACCTTCTTAACTGTCATTCTATAGTAAACCATGCAGTCTCTTTCTTGATAAGCAAAATATATTCATTAAATGGACCAAGAAGGTCCCGAAGTAAAATATGCAGTCATAGAAATCGATTATCCCCCAGTCTTCCTGTACACGCTCCAGCATATGTCACTTAACCTATACTCTGTTGATACTCATTATTTGTAATAAACTGGAAGCGGGAAAGTATTGAAGGAATTCGGAAAATTTCTCACACCAGGTTTTCAACACCATGTTTCCACTTATTTTCCTGATACTCAGCTAGTTCAACATGAAAATTGTCTTTAACTACCTAGTTAATACCAAAACACTAAATCCTCAGTTTGGGATTAGTTGGGGTCAGCTATATGAATACTCTGTATTTTTTTCCTCATGAAATCCCCTGTATTCCCTCCACTTATCTGGAGCAACTCTAATAACAACTAACATTTGAACTAAAAAACAAAAAAGACAAAACGAATCCTACTAACAGTATTCTGTTTCCTTACTTTTCAATTGGAAGATGGTAAAAACAAGAGCAAATTAAGTCAGTACTAAACAGCAATCAAGACAGCTAGAACTTTTCTGCTAAAAAGTAGTAGTAAAATTTTTATTTTCAACTTCAATCAAACAAATTCATCATTAATTAAAAAAAAAGAAAGAAAAGAAACAACAACAAGAACAACAGCAATAACGAGAAATGAAAAAAATAATAGAAAGAGGAAGGAGCAAAATAAACAACAAAATTACCATGATGTCCATGTGAAGCCAATCAGCACCGCAATTGAGCATGCGTTGTGCTTCAGATGCCAAATTAGCGAAGTCCGATGACAGCATCGACGGCGCTATGATTGCTTTCACCATCTTCTTCTCCTCCCTTGCAATTAACAAAGCAAATGAAATTTATGAATCAGTTGAGGAATCTAAAGCTAGAAACGAATCACATAGAAGCTTCCAGTAGATACCGATCGGCCGTTAAAATCTCCGTTCAATCTAAAGTCCGGTGCCTGCGTAAGTACTTATTCTCTCTCTCTATCTCTCTTTATTTTGGAGTAGTAGACCAGTAGTACTAAATACATTTTACCCTCCCACCAACCATTTCACTATTTATTCTGGTTTTTATTTTCAGAATAAATCAAAACTTACCACACGAACACATTGTTTTTAGTACGTGACATTTTTAGGGAGCAATGCTTGTGGCGGTTACGTATCATGGATCTTTTAGAATGTATTTTATATTAATTTATTTGTATTGTAGATATATATAATATTTGAATAGATAATGTTATGCATTATAAAAATATAAAAAATAAATTTATAATATTCGATATATATATATATATATATCTTCTATATTATTATAAAAGCACGAATGTTTAAAATTAAATGTTGAACGACTAAAATATCCTCAACATATTAATTGACCATTAATTATTTACATTGATCTTCACACGAAAAGGACAAAATTGAAAATACACCCGCTAAAACGACAAGTTTTAATAGAATAGAAATTTAACCGTGGAATTCTGATAAAGCGATCAACTAAATCCATCCAATTCAATTTGAGTATATGTAAGACTTCAATCACAAGGATACCTCTTTACGTTAACCATATTAGCCAAGAAAAGCAGTCGTAAAAATTATCTAATAAGCATTGTGTTTCATGCCAAATTGTGTTTGGATACAATTTTTTTGTTCAAATAGGACAACTAATATAAACGCTTCTTCAATTTTCTTTGCAGATTACACGTGTTTCATGCTAATAATTTCTTTTTTTTTTAAATATCTATCGTTTTTTTTTTTTATAAAAATTATCTATATGTTCTTACTAAAAATTTATCATGTTTTTCTCTTTTATTGTTTTGCTTATTTAATTTTTTCCTCATCATAAAATTTTGATATCCCATGTAGTTTGGGATATTCATTAGGACAAAGAAACATAAGATTAGGAATGTGTTCATTTAAATTTTCCTGGCAAAGACCCCGGGGAAGAGGGTTAGCAAGATCTCTTATATGATGGAAATAACAATTTGTAATATTTCTTTGACTATGGTTAAGTTATAAGGTTTTTGGTATTTTGAGATGACTTGTTCTATATAATAAACGTTTTGTATATTAGAAAGCTAAATATCGAACTACAAAAGTATTTTCAAAATATTAACTGCCTATTATACTCCTCTACAATTAAATTATGCCGATGTTTAAAAATGTACTAAAAAGTTATTTAAGAATTGGACTCTGAAAAATTATCATAGAATTTAAAATACTTTAGGATTCCTCAACGTGAAATTGGCATATAATTGAACTAATTGTTGTAGCTTAGGAATATGCAAATTCCACTTTTCACAAGTATGCCTGTTTCGTCACAAAAGTACGCAAAATAATACAATATACAAAATTTATGTTACGATCCAGATTTTTCACCCTCGGGAGTCGTGACGGCGTCTACTAGTGAAAGCTAGGCAAGCCAATTAACCGAGTTATTTGTCTTGTTTCCATTTTTAAATTCATTACAACTTAAAACCAACAACTAAATAACAGCATAACTTAACGAGCGGAATAATAAAATTTCAGACTTTAAAATACCGCTAATAAAATCTTCTTAACGAAACTACCCAAGATTTGGTATCACAGCTTCACAGACTGTCTAAGAGTAATACAAATAAGGGCCTAAAAGAAATAACAAAGTACTGTCTCTGGGACTACATAAAAGAAACAGGTAGAATAGATAGCGGGAGACACCAAGGCCTGCGGGCGCCTGCAGGACTACCTGGGGTCGCCTGATAAGCAAGAAACTGGAAGCTCACTACGGTCCGAAATCTGCAGCGCTGGGATCTGCACAAAAGAGTGCAGAGTGTAGTATCAGCACAACCGACCCCATGTGCTGGTAAGTACCTGGCCTAACCTCGGCGAGGTAGTGACGAGGCTAGGACCAGACTCCAGATAGACCTGTACAGTTATATATATATATATATATATATATATATATCTACAGCGAAAAGATAGGAGTAATTAAACAATTAAAGCTGGGGAAGGAAAACATGCTTCGGGATAGCGGATAAATCAGATCATCAAAGAATAATAAGGAAACTACAATTTAACTTCTAACACGAATAAAGAGAAATACAGGCAACTTTCACTTTCAGTTCCATCTTGTTGTAGGCATACCACCCGCTCCCATTTACATCATATTTTGTGGAAGGCGTACCACCCGCTCCCATTTACATCATATTCTGTGGTAGACGTACCACCCGCTCCCATTTACAAGTCATCACAAAATCACAAGAAATCACGGCAAGGGAACAAAAGCAACATAATAACTTCCCAGCAAGGGAACAATATATCAAAGCAAACATCCCGGCAAGGGAGAATCAGCTATAACCAATCTTAACTCAACTTCTACTCAGCTCAACTAATGCCAATACTCAATTATAGTTAAAGTCCACGATAAATAAACTGAGTTCTTGCTCAACATCGAGAATCATCAATTAAGGCTTTAACATATTCCCATAATTAAAACAGTCCCATCTACAATTAATCTCCAAATCCAATTATCATTGTTTTAAGTCTAAACATGACCCATTAATATGACACTAGACCCTTTAATTCTTAAAAAATCCTTATTCAACTAATCTATTTAGCAATTGAGTTTATACTTACAGAAGAAATCTAAACCTATAACAAAGAGGAACAACTGTAATGAAGAAACCAGCGTAGCAAATCCTCACGTGAACTCCCATTTCCACATAAAATACCAAGAACAATATTCAGCAATTTGAACAAGAATCACACAACAACTAGCCATTTAAGAATCACGGCCATGCTCGATACCAACGTATAGATACTCGTCACCATGCCTATACGTCGTACTCAACAAGAAGCAATTAACAAATAGGACACAACTCCTAATCCCTCAAGCTAAGGTTAGACCAGATACTTACCTCGTTTTGCAACAAAACTCAAGATTCCAACAAACCTTCGCCTTGAAACGTTGTGTCCGAAGGCTTCAAATCTTAGTTAAGCTTTCCAATGTTGAAATATAAATTCCAGCAACTCCGATATCGATAGAATTCCAAAACCTTTTATTATATTTTCCGATAAATCAATCTCCCTGTCTTGAATGGCAGAATCTTAAAGAGCTGCAACATCATGTGCGAAATACTTAGTCAGGTAAGAGGATATTCCAACCTCAAATACGAATGGAGAAAGGCAAACTGAATTTTTTTTTTCACGGCCTTTTGTTCGTTTGAACTACCATCTGTCAACCGGCAATTGTTAAGTAAATTTGCAGCATTTACTGAATACGTGGGCAAGGTATAGGGCATATTTCGAACACTTCATAGGCGTCAAAGTAAGCAGTTGTTATGCTGAAGCGGTGAAGTCCATGTGAAATTGCATATTTGGAAGAATTGATAATGACAAAGAGGAAGGGCATCGGCGTTGGCATTGTGGTTAAGGTTGACGATAGGTTTTTTCTGCAAAGAGAATTCTCAATAATTGGTTACGTGGGGTTCCGGGGGTTGTAGGATACCTGTGTATTGGCTGAGTAAGTAATGTTTCTTTCTTTTTTTTCTTTCTTTTTTCATTAAATGGCTATAACTTGAGCTCGGGACCTCAAAATTTGATTTCGGACGTACGCCCAAGTCCTAAATCACTATACGGACCTACTTGAACTATCAAAACACTTATACAGGTCCGTCTAGTAAAAATATTGACGGAAAGTCAACTCACTTGAGTTTTAAAGCTCTATTTCACATTTTAATCTTTCCACATAAAAACGTTCTGAAAAATTATATAGATTGCACATGCAAATCGAGGTGAGGTAAAAAGGAGGTCTTTAAGCCTCGGAACACTGAATTCAATCTAAAAACAAGTGATGACCCCTTTGGGTTGTCACATACAAACATATATCAATTTTCTTTTCACAAGAATTTTTATTTTATAGTGACTAGCATAAGATATACCTGCAACGTACGTACACAAAGATTTATATATATATATATATATATATATATATATATATATATAAAGCACGAATATTACACGCTAAATATTGAACGACTAAAATATCTATGGAATATTAATCGACTTTTATACCCTTTTAGTCTTATTTTACTATATTTTAATTGGTCTTTTTGGTAATTTAAAAAATATCATAGTTACTTTCTAGAAAAATAAGGATCCGTAATATGAAGTCAAGTTTTTTTGGTTTGAGATATAAACTCAAGTTAATTCCAAAAAGAATGTATATCCTTAGTAGTTGAATTAGAGTTACTCTACAGTTAGACAAAGTACGAATTTGAATAGGAAATATACATTACACAATTCACATAATGATGTACACGAAACAACATAAAAGACTTAAACTATCCAATTAGATTATTTATATTGCTCAACTCTTTTCATTACAAATACAGATAGTCTATGTAATTTTATCCCTGTTATCTAACCATTATTATTTTTCAAATCAATTTCTCGCAAAACAAATAGTAATAACTAATATAATGTGATATTCATCTACATATTATTTTTGTAGGAAAAAAAAAAACAGAATTCTCTTAACGAAGAGTGCTCTTTTTCTCTTTTGGTTTATTAAAAAAAAAAGTGACAGTATTCTCTTAACTGATTTTAAACATACCTGTGTGAACTTTTCTTGATTTTTCCTTTCAAGGCGAAATATTGATTATTGACTAAATATCTGCAATTATTAAACAAACGAACATCTACGTGCAATTATCATAGAAGCTAATACTATACTAAAAGCACGAAGGGCCTTAGCGAAATGTTGTTCGTCTTTTGTACCCTTTAAAACAGCTTTCACAATAGACAAAATTATATTTTAATTTACTCTCCTAATATTTAGGACTTTGAAATCAATTAAAATTTTGCATTTTAAATCTATCGTTATTAAACTAGGCAAAAAGTTCTAATATTTAGGAATTAGTATCAATTAATTGTACTAATTGATGAATTTCTAATATTTTACTTTATATAAATTGTACTAATTAAAAATGCATACTTTGTGTAATACTTATAAACAAAGACTAGAACGAGATTATATGTGCCTTCATTTGATTTCTAATATGAGGACATCAACTCACATATTAAATTAACATTATTTAATACAAGAACGTCTAAATAAAAATTATTTCTTTCTTTTATAATTAAATGTGCATTAAAAGTTCTTATTTTAATCATACAAATAATTAACCCATGTACAATTAAGTACCTAAGATAATTATTTGATAGTATATTTAATCATACTAAACCGTACAAGCCTAAATCTATATTATAAAAACACGAAAATTCTAAAAAAATGTTAATTGACATTTTACCTATAAAGATAAATTTTATATTGAATAAAATATAATTTAAATATTTTATTAATATTTAGGACTTCAAATTAATTAAAAATTTACTTATTAAATTTTTTCTTATTTGAACTATGTAGAAAGTACAAGTATTTAAATCTTCAAAATAGATGATATATAAAAAATCTCTAAATTGATATGTACATACACAATCAATGGATTCAATAACTTTTCACTATAATTTGTTCGCCGTACTAAATTTCATGCTTTTTGTCATCTATTAAATTTCATGTTTAGTAATGCTTTTCTTGCCCACATATTTCAATAAGTTTATGTAACTCATAAATTCTTTTTTCTTCTTATCTTATCAATTAGAACCTCACTACTTGGTTAACATTGAAACCTTCGAAGGAATACAAAGAAGACATAAGATTCAATTTTTTAATTTATGTTATTTGAATATCTTTAAAGAAACATAATAAAAGTACAATTAATTAATCATGTATTTTTCTTCTTGAATGAACTTGAGAAAACTTAAGAAAAATATTTTCAGAAAACTTTTTAAATCTTCAAGGTTTATGTGCTTTATTGAAACTAAAAAGGAAGCACAATAACTTGTGAAATTCAACCAATAAAATTATAAAATTAGAACAAATTCTAAGGTGAATATATTGAATAATGATTGAGGACTTTTATGAATAAAGTTTTTTTCTTTATTGAGTTAGCTATATAGAATCAATATTCATTAATTTCAGAAGCTTACATTTTATTTTATAATTTAAAAATATATGTAATTTTCATACAAAAAATGTCTTATTAAGATTAAAAAAAACACGCGTAACGTGCATATTCTAAGACTAGTTATGTAACAATCCGACCGGCCGTTTTGAGCTCTAGCACGTCGTTTGGTGGTTGGAGGCTTTGGGTAGCTTCACTTCATGCTTTATGACTTGTACGTGTGGTCGGAATAGAATTTCGGAAAGTTCGGAGTTGATTTGGAAAGAAAATTCTAATTTCGAAAGCTTTAAGTTGGAAGAATTGGCTAAGGTTTGACTTTTGAGTAAACGACCTCGGAATCAGGACTTGAAGGTTCCAATAGGTTCGTATGACGATTTCGAACTTGGGCGTGTGTTCGGATTGAGTATCGGGTGGCCGGGATCATTTCGGCGCCTATTATGGAAGGTTGAAAGTTTGAAAGTTTAAGAACTTCATAATTTTGATTTGAAGTGGACTTTGGTGTTATCGAGGTCCTTTTGAGGTTCTAAGCCTTGGAATGGCTTCACTATGTCATTTATGACTCGTGGGTGAAATTTAAATTTATTCCAGATTGATTTGGTACGTTTCGGCACAAGATGTAGAATTTGGAGATTTAAAATTTATAAGTTTATTAGAGGCACGATTCGTAATTTCGATGTTGTTTGGCGTGATTTGAGGCCTCGACTAAGTTCGTACAATATTTTTGGGACTTGTTGGTATATTTGGTTGAGGTCCCGGGGGCCTCAGATAGATTCCGAATAGTTAAAGGATCAAATTAGGACATGAAGCATTTGCTGGAATTCTGCCTTCTGGTGCAATCGCACCTGCGGAATTTTGCTCGCAGGTACGAGCTCGCAGAAGTGAGATAGGCTCTGCAGAAGCGGCTAGGCGTGACTGAGGTAGTAGTCGCAGAAGCGGAAAGTGAGAGGGAGGGCTGCTTTATAGAAGCGGCAGTGTTGCCGTAGAAGTGAGTCTGCAAAACCGGACCTTTTGTCCGCAGAAGCGAAGGGGAGCATCGCATCTGCGAGAGCGCAGATGCAGCCAAGTGTACCGCAGATGCGAAAATATCGCTGGGCAGAGTTGTTTTAAGAACGGGATTTGGCTCTTCTTCTTTCATTTTTCACTTGGGTTGGCCGAATTTGGAGAGCCATTTTGAGGAGTTTTTCATCAAGCAACACAAGATAAGTTATTCCCAGCAATTGCAAGTTAAATACATGGTTTATATATTAAATTAGTAGAAATTTGAGATTTTGGTAGAAAACCTAGAATTTGGTATCTTTGAATTTTGACCACGAAATTGGACATGAAATTGGGAGTGAATCATAAGTTCGTAGTGTTATGAGTAAAGTTTATTTTCGAAAAGTTTCAGAATCCAGGCACGTGGGCTCGAGGGTGAATTTTATTTACTTTTCGAGCGAAGTTGAGAATTGTTCTGAATTGATTTATTATGAGTATTAGAGTACATTTTTATTGGTTTGCATATTGTTTGACTAGTTTTGGAGAGACCTCCTGTCTAACTCTGTGAGGAGAAAACACCCCTAGGTGATGTATTTGATATGTGCTACTTGTTGCGGGGGCAACGTACGCACGAGGTGACAAGAGTCCGTACGTAGCTAGATTCATGTTATGTCCGGGTAGATTTAAGTTAACGCCATGCTATAACTTCTTGAGTTGTCTCTTGCCTATTGAATTCTTTATTTTACGTTGCGACTTGAGACTAGACTTGTGTAGAGTGGCAGACTTGCTATTGTAGAGATTCGACGGGCTTCATGATTAGCCGCGAAATAATTATACTCCTCTTACTAATTTCTCTCGTGTTATGCGTTTTTATCGAAAGGTTTCCCTTAAAAATTTATAACTCACACGTTTATTCGTGAGTGAGTTCCAGGACCCGTTAAAGCTTCTTATTCTAATGGGATTGAGCCGTTCGCCTCGACAGTATAATAGATACATCAATTGTTTGTGCGGTTCGACCCTCAGTAGTGCGCACATTATGATGGGATCGGGCCGTTCACCTCGGCAAGATTTGTATCACACTCTCATGGGAGCTGGCCATTCGCCTCGACAATATAATAGATGTATCTATGGTTCGTGCCATTCGACCATCGGCAGTGCACATGTTATGATGGGATCGGGCCGTACGCCTCAGCATTTCTATAAAATACTCTTATGAAATTGTGTGTAATAATTGACAAGAGGCCAATATATCTGGGAATTTTTCCTGATTTGAACTGTGACGACCTATCTGGTGAGGTCCAATATATATACACTCCGATTGAGGAGGTAACTATTAGCTGAGAGCTTGAGTTATTGTTGAGAGGAGAATTTTACTATGTATTTATACTTGTTGTTTCGTTTTTTTTACTCTGGTTCACATTTGTTTACCTTTACTATTTATGTCTTATTGGACCATTAGTAAGTGTCGATGTCGACCCCTCGTCACTACTTCTCTGGGGTTAGGCTAGATACTTACTGGGTACACGTTGATTTACGTACTCATGCTATACTTGCTGCACTTATTGTGCAGGTATATATATGTCTTGTGGTCTTTTGGGCACAGAGGTGCGGCTATTGCGGGGACTTTACCGTGAGCTGCATTCCATGTTACGATCCGCAGCCTGCAGAGTCTCTATTAGAGTTATTTATACTTTCCCGTCTAACTTGTATTCCAGACAGATGTTGTATTTTATTATATTTTTTAGTTAATGCTCATGCACTTGTGGCACTGGATTTTGGGAGTTCCTATTGGTTGTTCATTATTGTCATCCACGTAATTATTAACATTTTACCCTGTATATTCTATTTTATACTACTTAATTAATGTAGATCATGATTTCGAAAGTAATAAAATGAGTAATTAAGTTGATCAATCACCGTAGGCTTGCCTGAAGGCGACGCTGGGCGCCATCACAACCTTTAGTGGATTTTGGGTCGTGACACGTTATTATAAAAGCATGAATATAATATTGATGGACCAAAATATCTTTTAAATATTGAACTATTTTTCTATACATGTTAGATAAAATTGTAATATTTATAACTCTTCAAATATTTAGGAATTTGAATTCAATTAGAATTTTATATTCGTGGAAATGTTTTTACTACTATCTTTTAGCCACTCAAATAAATCTCCATAAGGATTGAAAAAGCAAGAACGTGTCTTCAATTCGTTTGGAAAACGGCCTTTAATTTATTAGTTTTAGAGACTTTTTTCTTTTAATTGAGACTAACGTCAAGTACTAATACACAAAACAGAAAAATAAGTATAAAAAAAATTTTTAGTTCTAAATAGTTTATAAAAACATGATTTCCTTAACGCAAGCTGGTTCCAATTACAATTGTAGTCAAGTCCAGGTTCTCCAGAAAGATAAATAGCCCAGAAAGGCAAAGTCATGGGACTTATTAATAACCTTTTGGCCAAAAGTACTTTTTTTGGGGCCAAAAATATTTTCTCTTCTAAAGTTAATTAACGATCCGATTGATCGCTTTGCCTTTTAGAACCATGTTCCCCTAAAAAAGACTTTTTGTACATGTTTTTACTGCTTTATGACTTGCGAGGATAGTTAGTTCGGGATTTGAAAGGGTTCGGGTTGAAATCAGAATACTTGGTTCCTTAAAGTTGGCTAAAAGGGAAGTTTGACTTTGGTCAACATTTTGAGTCAACGACCTCGGAATCGGGATTTGACGGTTCCAATAGGTTCGTATGATGATTTCGGATTTGGACGTATGTTCGGATCGGGTTTTGGGTGACCTGGGAGCATTTCGGCGTCTAATAGTGAAAGTTGGCTCTTTGAAGGTTTTAAAGTTCTTTAAATTTGGGTTGGAGTAGGTCTTGGTGTTATCGAGGTCCAATTGGGATTTTGAGATCGGAAATACTTCCGCATGGTGATTTAAGGCTTGCACGCAAAATTTGGTGTCTTTCCGATTAGTCTAAGTATGATTCGGTGCGTTCAGAGCGATTTGGAAACTTGAAGTTCATAACTTGATTCAATTTGGTTTTGGGGTGTGATTCTTGGTTTTGTTATCGTTTTACGCATTTCGAGAGTTCGAGCAGGTCCGTACTATATTTATGGACTTGTTGGTGCATTTGGACTGGGTCCCGAGTGGCTCGAAGGTGTTTCGGACCGCCCAAGGCTGAGTTAGAAAAACCAAATTTTCCAGTTCTGGTTTGCTTCTTCGCAAACACGGACGGGCCTTCGCGTTCGCGATGAAAAGATTTGGACTGTGTGGGTTTTGTGCTTCGCGTTCGAAAAGTCAAGGTCGCGTTCGGGGAGGCTTGGGGTCAGTGGTCTTTGCGTTCGCGGAAGACCTATCCCGTTCGCGAAGGGTCGAGGGCCTGTGCCTAGGCAACCCAGTTGCCTTACGCGATCACGATGAAAGGCACGCGTTTGTAATGAGGAGTCGACCCAGTGCTTCGTGTTAGCGAGTGTCATTTTGCAATCGCGAAGAAGGAGATTTATGGGTTCTTCAGTTTTGCCTTCGCGATCGCGAAGGCTTGATCGCGGTCACGACGAAGGGACAGGTCTCGGCAGAATGTTTTAAAACGGGACTTAGGCTATTTTTGAGTTTATTTATTACTCACTTGGATGATTTTGGAGCTTTAAAGAGGGGGATTTCGACCTAGATATTGAAGGTAAGTAATTCCTACCCAATGTAAGTTCAATACATAGATTTTGGGTAGATTTTCATGAAAAATTGTGAAAATTATGGGTTTAGATGAAAAACTTAGGTTTTGATAAAAAATGGGATTTAACCACGAAAGTGATTATGGAATTTAGTGAAAATCATATATTTGAGTTCATGAGATTATGGTAACAACTTTCTTCAAAAATTTATGGAATTCGGGCACGTGGGCCGGGGGTGAATTTTAGGAGTCCTTCAATTGGGGTTGGGTAATCATTTTAATGGTTAGAATATGAACTTTTGAACATACATTGATTGATTTATACAATATTTGACTAGTTCCGAATTGTTCGGCACTGAGTGGAGGCTTTAAAGTGAATTGGAGGCCGGAAAGTGAACTTTTAGACGAGGTAAGTCTCTTTTCTGACCTTGCAAGAGGGAACTCATCCCCTTAGGTGTGCTTTGTTGTGAATTACTTGTGTGGGGAGCTACATACGCACTAGGTAACGAGAGTCTGTGCGTAGCTATATTCTGTGTGATGTCCGGGTAGTCTTAGGTTTATATCATGCTTTGTTGGCACCGTTATGTGATTATGCTTATTAATTGTCTTGAATAAAGCTGAGATTGGGGATTTCAAGATTTAATGCTTCCTTTTAGACTTCTTACTTTTGGAAAGAATTGAAGAATTATATAATAACTTTGAGAAAACTATGTTCACTCGCATCGCAAGTATTTCCACGAGCGAGGTAAATTTCACTACTCTCATGGGAGCTGGTCGTTCGCCTCGACAGGTTAATAGATGCATCTATGGTTCGTGCCGTTCGATCCTCGACAGTGCACAATATATATTTGTATTTTGGATCGGACCATACGACCTCGGCATAATTCGTGCGTAATAATACTTGGAGCCCAATTATACTTGATATTGCTTTATTGGCTTGAGGGGTTAAATTTTTAAATGATGGAAATTTAATTGGGATTTACTATCAGTAAAAGAATTATTTATTTATTTCATGTTATTGAGTTTTTAGTTCATTTATATAGCCCATGTTTATTTGGAATTTCTATTTTTTTTTATTGTTAGCCCATAGTAAGTGTCGGAGTTGACCCCTCGTCACTACTTCTTCGAGGTTAGACTAGATACTTACTGGGTACATATTGTTTATGTACTCACACTATACTTCTGCACTAATCGTGCAGGATTTGAGGCAGGTGCATCTGGTTATCATTCCGGCGCGCATCCTTGATTCCACGAGACTTTGCGGTGACCTGCCTTCCGAGCATCTTCTGCAGCACCCGAAGTCTTTCTTTTGCTTTTATTTTATGTTTATTTCGCTTCAGAAAATAGTGTAGTATTCTTTTATATATTCTACTAGTAGCTCATACACTTGTGACACCAGGTCTTGGAGATTATACTAGAGACACTTGTTGATTTTTGAATAATTACTTCATCCCATTTGCTTTTATAATTGTTTACTTTCTCATTTTATTAACTTTTTCACTTCTTGATTATTGAATAATTTAAAATCAACTATTTCAAATTCCTAAAAGAAAAGATCACTTGGTTAGTTCACTGTTGGCTTGCCTAGCAGTAACGTTGGGCGCCATCACGGCCTATAGGAGAAATTGGGTCGTGATAACATGGTATCAGAGCACTAGGTTCACGCAGGTCTCACAAAGTTATGAGCAAGCCTAATAGAGTCTTGCGGATCGGTGGGGAGACGTCCGTACTTATCTTCGAGAGATAGGGTGTTAGGAAACTACTCTTTCTTCATCTTCTATCGTGCAGTTGATGACTAAGTATCTTTCTCTTATTCCCTCACATATGGTGAGAACGCGCACAGCGGATGTTCCAGACCCGGGAAGAGCTGTTCACCCTGTTGCTAGAGGCAAAGGCAGAGGCTGGGGGAGGGCGCCAGCCCGAGGTAGGGGACGAGGACGTCCCAGAGCTGCTCCAACCATGCCACCACCGGATCCAGCAGAGGATCCTATTACTGAGGAGTAGGCGAGGTGTCTGCAGCGGAGCTAGCCCCGGTAGATTTCATGTCAGCACCGGGCTTCCAGGAGGTCATGGGCCGTATGTTACGGTTCATGGACACTACGACTCAGACTGGTTTATTTCCAAGGGACCCAGCCACATCTCAGGCGGGAGGGGGAGCACAGACCCTTACTGCTCAGGCTCCTGGGCATGCAACTGCTGTATATTAGACCCCGAGCACACTACCCGTGGGCGGAGCCCAGCCAGTGGCAGCAGCTATACCGGAGCCTATACTAGCTGCGATCGGCGATCCGCATAGGCTATTGGACAGATGGACCAGGATATAACCTCTTGTCTTTGGGGGCGAGTGACACGAGGATCCCCATGACTTTATTGATCGGTGCAGGGACAGACTGCACAACATGAGAATATTGGAGTCCCATGGAGTAGATTTTACTACCTTCCAGCTGGAGGGCAGGGCCCATAGGTGGTGGCAGTCACATCTTCTTGGTAGACTAGCAGGTTCTCCTCCTATGACTTGGGATCAGTTTACATGCCTTTTCTTGAATAGGTATATTCCACCCTCTCAGAGAGAAGAGTTGCAGTTTTAGTTTGAGCAGCTCCAGCAGGGTTAGATGTTAGTGACCGACTATGAGGCGAGATTCTCTGAGTTATCTTGCCATGCACTTATTATACTTCCTACTGATGCAGAGAGAGCGCGGAGGTTTGTTGCAGGGTCGCATTCTAGTATCCAGGCCACCATGGCCCGAGAGATTGAGATGGGGACTTCTTACGAGCTAGTTGTAGAGATAGCTTAGAGGATCGAGGGTGTCCATCAGGGGGGCCGAGAGAAGATGCCGCGAGACAAGCGGTTACGTTATTCCGGAGGGTTCAACGGTGCCCCATCTGGGAGCAGGGGTCATTTTGGGAGAGGTCAGCCTAGTAGGCCCACATATCTAGCACCGTCGCCTGCCCAGGGTCCTCCAGTGCGACCTTATTTTAGCGCCATGCCAGAGAGTTCCTGCCGTCCACCAGCTATTCAGGATTCCTCCAGCGGGTATTCAGGCCATCAAGGTCAGACTTCAGGGAAGCAGTCCACCGCTCTGAAAGGTTGTTACGAGTGTGCGGATCCTGGCCACATGAAGAGGTTTTGTCCCAGACTTCGGGGCAAGGCAGTACAACAGGGTCATTAACCCATGATTACAACCCGTCCAGCCGCCCAGAGGCGGAGGGCAGGCGGGTAAGGCCATCCTAGAGGTGGAGGCCAGGCAGGTAGAGGCCAGCCAGTTACAGGTCAGTCAGGTAGAGACCGGCCACTCGACGCTCCAGGTAGGTTCTATGCTTTTCCGGCTAGACCGGATGCAGTGGCCTCAGATGCCGTGATCATAGGTATTATTTCTGTCTGCGGTAGGGATGCTTCGGTATAGTTTGATCTAGGGTCTACCTATTCATATGTGTCATCTCTATTTGCTCATTTCATGGGTGTTCCTCGTGAGTCCTTGGGCACTCCTGTTTATGTGTTCACTCCTGTGGGCGATTCTGTTATTGTGGATCGGATTTATCGATCTTGTGTTGTCACATTCTGTGGTTATGAGACTAGAGCAGATCTTCTATTTCTTGATATGACCGACTTTGAGGTCATCCTGGGCATGGACTAGTTATCTCCATATCACGCCATCCTTGATTGCCATGCCAAGATTGTTACCTTGGCGATGCCAGAGTTGCCTAGATTGGAGTGGAAGGGGTCGACTGTCAGTGCATCTAGCCCGGTTATCTCTTTTCGGAAGGCTCGACATATGGTCGAGAAGGGTTGTTTAGATTACCTAGCTTATGTTCGAGATACTACTGCAGAGGCTCCGACGATTGATTCAGTGCCCGTAGTCCGGAAGTTCTCCGATGTGTTTTCTTCTGATCTTTCAGGCATGCCACCAAATCGTGATATCGATTTCTGTATTGATTTGGCTCCAGGTACCCAGCCTATCTCTATCCCACCGTACCGCATGGCTCCGAAAGAGTTGGAGGAGTTGATGGAACAACTTGAGGAGTTGCTAGAAAAGAGGTTCCTCAGATCAAGTGTTTCACCTTGGGGTGCACCAGTGTTATTTATGAAAAAGAAAATGGGACTATGCGGCTGTGCATTGATTACCGCCAGTTGAACAAAGTCACTATTAAGAACAAGTACCCGTTGCCGTATATTGATGATTTATTTGACCAGTTGCAGGGTGCTAGGGTGTTCTCTAAGATTGACTTGAGATTGGGGTACCATCAGTTGAAGATTCCGGATTCGGATGTTCCGAAGACTGCTTTCCAGACTAGATACAACCATTATGAGTTTCTAATGATGTCCTTCGGTTTGACTAACGCCCCAACGGCGTTTATAGATTTGATGAATAGAGTGTTCAGGCCATATATTAATTCGTTTGTCATTGTCTTCATTGATGACATTTTGATCTACTCGCGCATCATGGAGGAGCACGAGGAGCATTTGAGAGTGGTGCTTCAGACCTTGCGGAACAGAAGCTATATGCTAAGTTCTCTAAGTGTGAGTTTTGGGTAGATTCAGTAGCATTCTTGGGGCATGTTGTATCGGGCGAGGGTATCAAGGTGGATCCCAAGAAGATCGAGGCAGGGCAGAGTTGGCCTCGTCCTACCATGGCGACTCAGATCAGGAGCTTCTTGGGGTTAGCACGTTATTATTGCCGGTTTGTGGAGCTCATCTATTGCAGCACCTTTGACTAGATTGACCCAGAAGGGTGCTCTGTTCCGTTGGTATGATAATTGTGAGGCGAGCTTTCACAAGCTCAAGACAGCTTTGACTACGGCACCAGTTCTAGTGTTGCCTTCCCGTTCGGGGATGTATACTGTGTATTGAGATGCTTCATGCGTTGTCTTGGGTTGTGTATTGATGCAGGAGGGGTGAGTTACTGCATATGCTTCACGTCAGCTGAAGCCCCACGAGAAGAATTACCTTGTGCATGATTTAGAGTTGGTCGCGATTGTTCATGCTCTTAAGATCTGGAGGCATTATCTTTATGGGTGTCCTGTGAGGTTTACACCGACCATCACAACTTGCAGCATTTGTTCAAACAGAGGGATCTCAATTTGAGGCAGCGCAGATGGCTTGAGTTACTAAAGGACTATGATATTACCATTCTTTATCATCCGGGCAAGGCGAATGTAGTTGCGGATGCTTTGAGTAGAAAGGCGGAAAGTAGTGGTAGCTTGGCATTCATTTCAGCAGAGAAGAGGCCACTAGCTTTGGACATTCAGTCTTTTGCTAACAGACTTGTGAGGTTGGATATTTCAGAGTCCAGCCAAGTTCTTACATGAGTCTTTGCCCAGTCTTCACTATTGGAGCAGATCAAGGCTCGACAGTTTGATGATCCGCACTTGTTGATTCTCAGAGAGACGATACTGCAGGGTTGTGCCAAGGAGGTTACTATCGGTGAGGATGGTGTTCTGCGACTCCAGGATCGTCTATGTGTTCCTAATGTTGATCGGATGAGGGAAAGGATTTTAGAGAAGGCACACAGTTCTCGCTATTCTATTCATCCAGGTGCTACGAAGATGTATAGCGACCTGAGGCAGCATTATTGGTGGCGGCGGATGAAGAAGGACATAGTTGAGTATGTTACGAGGTGCCTAAATTACCAGCAGGTTAAGTATGAGCACTAAAGGACAGGTGACCTACTCCAGCAGATGATTATACCTGAGTGGAAGTGGGAGGTCATTACTACGGATTTCGTAGTTGGGTTGCCGCGGACCTTGCAGAAGTTTGATGCAGTTTGGGTCATAGTCGACAGGTTGACCAAGTCGACACACTTTGTGCTGGTTGTGACCACGTACTCTTTAGAAAGGTTGGCCCATATTTATATTCAGGAGATTGTTCGGTTGCATGGTGTGCCTGTTTCCATTATATCAGATAGAGGCCCTCAGTTTACTTCACATTTCTAGAGGACAGTACAAAGTGAGTTGGGGATCCGGGTAGAGCTCAGCACATCCTTTCATCCACAAATCGACGGGCAGTCGGAACGGACGGTTCAAATCTTAGAGGAGATGCTCAGAGAATGCGTGATTGACTTCGGATGGTAGTGGGATCGACTCTTGCCTTTGGCCGAGTTTTCTTAACACAACAGTTATTAGTCCAGCATCGAGATGGCTCCATTTGAGGCTTTATATGGTCGACGATGTCGTTCGACCATCGGATGGTTTGAGCTCGGCTAGGCAAAGTTATATGGTACTGATTTGGTGAAAGATGCCTTTGAAAAGGTAAAGTTGATTCAGGAGCGACTTCGCACAGTACAGTCCAGAAAGAAGAGTTACGCGGATCAGAAGGCGCGTGATTTATCATTTATGGTGGGCGAGAAAGTTCTCTTGAAAGTCTCATCGATGAAGGGAATCATGGGGTTCGGGAAAAAGGGCCAGTTGAGCCCAAGGTTCATAGGTCCAATTGAGGTGTTGAGACAAGTTGGGGAGGTTGCTTATAAGCTTGCTTTGGCTCCTAGTCTATCTAGAGTTCATTCAGTTTTCCACGTGTCAATGCTCCGGAGGTATCATGCCGACAGGTCGCATGTGTTAGACTTCAGCACGGTTCAGTTAGATGAGAGCCTAAATTATGAGGAGGAGCTACTTTCCATTGTTGACAGGCAGGTTCGCCAGTTGAGGTCCAAGAAGACTTCTACGGTAAAAGTTCAGTGGATGGGCCAACCAGTCGATAAGGCCACTTGGGAGGCCGAGGAGGACATACGGAGCAGAGATCCACACTTATTCAGCACTCCACGTATGATTCTAGACCCGTTCGAGGACGAACATTTGTTTAAGCGGTGGAGAATATAACGAGCCGAGCGGTCATTTTGCTTTTTAGAATTCCGTTCCCCTAAATAATACTTCCCCTACGTGCTTTTACTTTTTTATAACTTGTGGGGATAGTTAGTTCGGGATTTGGAAGCGTTCTGGTTGAAATCGAAACACTTGGTTCCTAAAAGTTGGCTAAATGGGCTAAGTTTGACTTTGGTCAATGTTTTGAGTAAACGACCTCGGAATTGGGATTTGATGATTCTAAGGTTCGTATGATGATTTCGGACTTGGGCGTATGTTCGAATCGGGTTTTGGGTGACCTGGGAGCGTTTCGGCGCCTAATAGTGAAAGTTGGCTCTTTGATGGTTTTAAAGTTCTTTAAATTTAGGTTAAGTAGGCTTTGGTATTATCGAGGTCCAATTGGGATTCCGAGACTAGGAATAGTTTCGTATGGTGATTTAAGGCTTGCATGCAAAATTTGGTGTCATTCCGAGTAGTCTAAGTATGATTTGGCGCGTTCAGAGCGATTTGGAAACTTGAAGTTCATATGTTGTTGTTTTACGCGTTTCGAGAGTTCGAGCATGTTCGTGTTATGTTTATGGACTTGTTGGTGCATTTGGACGGGATTCCGAGTGGCTCGAGGGTGTTTCGGACCGCCTGAGGCTGAGTTAGGAAGACTAGATTTTCCAGTTCTGGTTTCCTTCTTCGTGAATGCAGACAGGCCTTCGCGTTTGCGATAAAGAGATTTGGACTGGGTGCGTTTTGTGCACGCATTCGGGAATTCAAGGTCGCATTCACGAAATCTTGGGGTCAGTGGTCTTCGCGTTCGCGAAGTGTCGAAGGCCTGGGCCTGGGCAACCCAGTTGCCTTACACGATCGCGATGAAAGGCACGCATTCGCGATGATGAGTCAATCCAGTGCTTCGCGTTCGCGAGTGTCATTTCGTGATTGCGAAGAAGGAGATTTATGGGTTCTTCAGTTTTGTCTTCCCGATCGCGAAGGCTTGATCACGGTCGCGATGAAGGGACAGATCTGGGAAGAATGTTTTAAAACGGGACTTAAGCTATTTTTGAGTTTACTTATTACTCACTTGGACGATTTTGAAGCTTTAAAGAGGGGGATTTTGACCTAGATATTGAAGGTAAGTAATTCCTACCCAATGTAAGTTTAATACATAGATTTTGGGTGGATTTTAACATGAAAAATAGTGAAAATTATGGATTTAGATGAAAAACTTAGGTTTTGATAAAAAATGAGATTTAACCATGAAAATGATTATGGAATTTAGTGAAAATCATATATTTGAGTTCATGAGGTTATGGGTAACAACTTTCTTCAAAAATTTACGGAATTCGGGCACGTGGACCGGGGGTGAATTTTAGGAATCCTTCAATTGGGGTTGAGTAATCACTTTAATGGTTAGAATATGAACTTTTGAACATATATTGATTGATTTATACAACATTTGACTAGTTTCGGATTTTTCGGCACTGAGTTGAGGTTTTAAAGTGAATTGGAGCCGGAAAGTGAGCTTTGAGACGAGGTAAGTCTCTTTTCTAACCTTGCAAGAGGGAACTCACCCGCTTAGGTGTGTTTTGTTGTGAATTACTTGTGTGGGGAGCTACGTACGCACTAGGTAACGAGAGTTTGTGAGTAGCTATATTCTGTGTGATGTCCGGGTAGTCTTAGGTTTACATCATGCTTTGTTGGCATCGTTATTTGATTATGCTTATTCATTGTTTTGAATAAAGCTGAGATTGAGGATTTCAAGATTTAAAACTTCCTGTTTAGACTCCTTACTGTTGGAAAGAATTGAAGAATTATATAATAACTTTGAGAAAACTATGTTCACTCGCATAGCAAGTATTTTCGCGAGCGATGTAAATTTCTCTACTCTTATGTGAGCGGCCGTTTGCTTTTGCAGGTTAATAGATGCATCTATGGTTCGTGCCGTTCGACCCTCGGCAGTGCACAATATATATATTTGTATTTTGGATCGGGTCGTATGACCTCGACATAATTCGTGCGTAATAATACTTGGAGCCCAATTATACTAGATATTGCTCTGCTGGCTTGAGGGGTTAAATTGTTAAATGATGGAAATTTATTTGGGATTTACTATCAGTAAAAGAATTGTTTATTTATTTCTTGTTATTGAGCTTTTAGTTCATTTATATAGCTCATGTTTATTTGGAATTTTCATTTTTTTTATTGTTAGCCCATAGTAAGTGTCGGAGTCGACCCCTCGTCACTACTTCTTCGAGGTTAGACTAGATACTTACTGGGTACATGTTGTTTATATACTCACACTATACTTCTGCACTAATCGTGCAAGATTTGAGGTAGGTGCATCTGGTTATCATTCCGCCGCACATCCTTGATTCCACCAGGCTTTGCGGTGAGCTGCCTTCCGAGCCTGTTCTGCAGCACCCAAAGTCTTTCTTTTGCTTTTATTTTCTGTTTATTTCTCTTCAGACTATAGTGTAGAATTCTTTTGTATTTTCTACTAGTAGCTCATACACTTGTGACACCAAATCTTGAAGATTATACTAGTAGACACTTGTTGACTTTTGAGTAATTACTTCATCCCATTTACTTTTATAGTTGTTTACTTTCTCATTTTATTAACTTGTTCACTTCTTGATTATTGAATAATTTAAAATCAACTATTTCAAATTCCTAAAAGAAAATATCACCTGGGTAGTTCACTGTTGGCTTGCCTAGCGGTAACGTTGGGTGTCATCACGTCCTATAGGAGAAATTGGGTCGTGATAGTTAAGGTATTAAAAAATACTTTTGAGTTGAAGCAGAAACAATTTTTGAAAAGTAGAAAAAAGTAGCTTCTCTCTAAAAGTATTTTTTGAAAAGCACTTTTTAGAAAAAAATACATTTAGAATCACTTTTTAAAAAGTTTGGCCAAATATCAATTGCTGCTCAGATGTACTATTCAAATTTGTTAGCCAAATACCAATTGTTTCTCAGCAAAAGTAATTTTTTGAAAAGCACTTTTCAAATAAACTAATTTTAGAAGCTTGGTCAAATATGCTATTATGTAACGGTCCAACCAGTCGTTTTGAGTATTGTTGCCCCGTTCTGCCATTGTTGCTTATTCTATATTCATTTTTTGTCATGTGACTTGCCGGGGTGCTTGGTTTGAGTCCAGGGATGTTTCAAAATGTATTGGAACACTTAATCCCAAGGTTGGAAGCCTAAATTGAAAGAGTTGATCGGATGTTGACTTATATGTAAATGATTCTGGAAGGAAATTTTGATGGTTTCGATAGCTCTGTATGGTGATTTTGGACTTAGGAGCATGTCCATATACTGATTTGGAGGTCCGTAAGTGGTTTTGGCTTGAAAATTGGGTAAAGTTGGAAAAGTTGAAGTTTGGAGAGTTCAGAAGTTTGACTGAGAGTTGACTTTATTGTTACTGGGCTCTAATTTTGGTTCCAGACTTTAAAATAGATCAGTTGTGTCATTTATGACTTGTGTGCAAAATTTGAGGTTAATCGAAGTTGGTTTGATAGGTTTCGGCATCGATTATCGAAGTTGGAAATCCATTAGTTTTAATAGGCTTGAATTGGGGAGCGATTCGTATTTTTGGTGTTATGTGACGTGATTTGAAGCCTCGACTAAGTCCGTATGATTTTTTGGACTGGTTGGTATGTTTGGATGGGGTCCCGGGAGCCTCGGGTGTGATTCATATTGATAACAGATTGAATTTTGGACTTGTGAAAGTGCTGGTGTGATCAATTCTGGTGCCACCGCACCTGTGTGAATTTGGCCGCAGGTGCGTAGCCGCTAAAGCGGCCATGGGGTCGCAGGTGCGGTCCTGTGTGTATTGGGCAGTGGTCGCAGGTGCGAAGGTTTTCCTCCACAGATACAGATTTTGGTGGGGGGCTCAGGGGTAGCAGAAGCGGAAGGGGTGCATAGGTCCGCTCCCGCAGGCAGGAGCGAACCTGCAGGAGCGGGATTTGAGTTGCCGAAGCGGCTGGTCGGGAGTTAATGAAAAGTCGCAGAAGCGGGCTTTCTTCTGCAGAAGCGATGACGTAGGTGCAGCTGGGGAGTCTGCAGAAGCGGAACTACTGCAGAATACATAAAGATGAGGGTTAGAGTATTTTCTTCATTTTTGGACTTTGCAAGCTTGGTTAGCGGCGATTTTTGAGAGGATTTCACTAGATTTCAAGAGGTGAGCAAATTTTGGTCATTTTTATTCATTAATATTCCCACCTAAATTAGGTATTTTTGAGATGAAATTTGGAGGTCTTTGGACTAGGGATTGGAGAGTGAGATTTAGAGGTTAGAAGGTCGATTTGTGGTTGGAATTGGATACTTTTGGTATGGTTGGACTCGTTATTGAATGGGTATTCGAATTTTGTAAATTTTATCGGGTTCCGAGGCGTGGGACCAGGGTTGACTTTTTTTGACTTTTGTTAAAGAACTTAGCTTTGTCGTATGGAATCGATTCCTATAGCTTGTATTGATTGTATTCGGTTGTTTGTGGCTAGATTCGAGTCGTTCGGAGGCCGATTCGCGAGCTAAAGGTTTGTTGGAGAATTGAGTTGCATACTTTGAGGTAAGTAACACTTTTAAACTTGGTACTGAGGGTATGAATCCTTAAAATGCGTGTTATGTGATTGGTGTTAAGGTGACACACATGCTAGGTGGGCGTGTGGGCGTACACCATGGTGATTGTGACTCGGTCGATTCCGTGGTACTATGTAGTTATCAAATCTTGTTGCTATTTATGTAATCCCTACATGTTAGAGTAATTGAGTTGTGATCCATGTTAGAAATCATGTTTAAGCTATATGCTTATTTTGTTGGGACCTACTAAGGTCGTTTCTACTATTGAGTTATTTGCTTAAATTGCAATTATGTACTCAGTCACAATTATCATTTGCATATCATATCTCAGTCTTTGTTATCATTTATTGTTACATCATGTTATCATTGTTTGGGCTGATTGGCATGAGATTTGCGAGCCCGAGAGACTGGAGAGATTGATGACTGAGTTAGGGCCTGAGGGCTGACTTGTGAGTGATATTTATGGGATCGGGCTGCACGCCGCAGCAGGTTTTATTGATTCATTATGGGATCAGGCTGCACGTCGCAGCAGATTTTATTGATTCATTATGTGGTCGGGCTGCACGCTGCAATAGGATTTATTGATTCATTATGGGATCGGGTTGCACGCCGCAGCAGGCCATGTTGGCTTATATTAGTACTCGGGCAGAATCCGGCCCTCCGGAGTTTGACATACCAGCAGCGACCATAGGTACCGTACAATGCTGAGCGATTGAGTGTGATGAGTGAGAGTTGAGATAGTCAGATTGAGTACTCTGAGAGTGTGAGTACCTGGGAGTATCCTAATGATGCATTGCATTTGACATGCATATTTGATAGGTAGACATAGAGATGTAACATTCCTCAGGCTAACGATACTTGTCATATTTTATTGGTATTGAGTTTAAACTGTTGAAATTGAAAGCATGCCTACATTTTCGCACTGTGTACAAAATAATTAGGAAATTCTTGGAGTTATTAATGCCATTTCCCTGTTATATTTGAACTGTTATTATCTAGATTTGGACTGTACCTTTCTGAGCTCCTCACTGCATTCAGCCAAAGGTTAATCCTATTACTTATTGAGTGCATTGGGTCGGTTATACTCATAGTACACTCAGCACTTCGTGTGCAGATCCAGGTATATCTGGACCAGGTGGTTGCTAGACTTGAAGCAGTACTTGCTAGGAGACTATTGAGGTAGCTGCTTTAACGCCTGCAGACCTCGACTCTCTTTCCTTTCAGTTTTATTTTGTACTGTTCTATCTTTTCGATAGTTGTATTAGAGATTTAGCCTGTGTTGGCACTTAATAGCTCATGTACTTGGTGAAACCCGGATTTTAGGGGATTTTGTAGTTGAGTCGCAGTTGTCTTATCAGTTATTTATGAGAATTTTCACAGTTAAACTTATTACATCATGTTTTTAATTTAAAAATGTGTAATTATCTTGTGATTGTCCGCTTGCCTAGTACTATGATAGAGGCCATCACGACATGTTGTATTTGGATCGTAACATATTATTAATGTCTTTCTTTACTTGAAGGGTTTTGAATAGGATTTAAGTCACATGTATTGAAAGTGCAAATATATATTATTTTTTTTACATTATAAGTGAACTTCACATATTAGTTAGTATATTTATTAGATAATGAATTAATATTTTAAGTCAAATATATTGATAGTGCAAAGGTGTCTTCTTTGAATTATCAGTGAATTTCTCATATTAGTTAGCACTTTATTAGATTATCACTTAATTTTATCAGGAAATTTATCTGTTTACCTAATAAATAACATAATTATGTAAATATCTACATATTACTACAAACTTCATATTAGTATGTTAGATAAACAAAAATATTCTCAAAAAATTAATCAACTTTTATATCCTTCTCAAAAAATTATTTCCTTAATAATTATTGTATGTTGAATAAAACTATAATTTTCAAATTAGTAACTATTTTGAAGATCATATTTAATTTTAAATATGATTTTATTAGATGATCATCGAACGACGAGCAAAAAGTATGACCAAACTAGAGCTTTTCAAATTAGATAAAATTGAAAATTCTCATTTGTGTGAATTTTTTCAAATTGCACTTGGATTCAAAAAATTTCGCCAGATGACTTTTGTAGAATTTTAGTAAATCAAACCTAAAAATATAGGCTCATATAATATTAATTATTGTAACTCCTTAAAATTATTTCATAAGTAATTAGTTTGATATTAGGTATAGGCTTTAACTTTATCCTTTTTTGTGCCTTTAGCATGGGAATATATATTTTTATTAAATACGACATCTCAGTTTGAATTACTAATCAATCAAAGAATCTTATTCTTAATAACCAACTAATACAATATAAATTCAAATTAAAAATTAAATAAAATCGGGAGATTCCAAATGCTTAAAGTTCCTGGACTTACGGAACATCAAGTGCTATAATCATAAGAAATACATCTATATAATTTCTCAAGATTAAATAAATTCTCAAGGTGAATTTATTAATCGAGACAAACCATTGAGCATCGTTTTTATTTAGAACATAATATAGTAATATAACATGCCAAAACTCAAATCTTAATTATCACATAAAAGAGGAAAAGTACAAAAAAAGAGCGACGATCAATTATATTAATAAGAAGAATATTAAGAGTAACACATATAGATAATCCTAAAAACTTCTTCTTCTTCTTATGGTAAGAAGTCGTAACATGAAGCAAGTATTAGAATCAATTTGGATGAAAATTGTCGCCTTTCAGGATTTTTTAGCAAGTTCTTATGGTTCGATACCGAGTCTTCTCATATGTTTTTAGAAATTTTGTCTATTTTGTTTTTACCTAAATATTTGTTTGTGATGATCGACGGGCAATAACGTGTGAGGCACGTTCATAGAGATTAGTTACAAAGAAAAGTAAGGTACGAGATATAATTCTTAAATAAAAAAGTACGGTATAGGATAAAATAAGATTATTCAATAATAATAAAAGGACGAGAAGAGGAAAAAAAAGGTAGCGATGTGGCTTCACCGCATTGGGCGTTACATAAAGTGATTTTTCGTCGTTTCACAACAACAGATTTAATGATGCGATATAATAAAATTTAAGTAACAATCAAAACAAACATTATATTTAAAATAACAACGCGATAAAATACAATAGGTAACGACCATCCAAACAAGTTGTAACTAAACTTTGTACAGTTAATGAAACAATTATATATGAAGATTCTAGAAAAAAAGAAGTTGAGATCTAATTTTAATTGAATAATGGCATATTAAGAGGGAGTAATAACTAACTCTGTGAAACTACTATTCATAATTTTTGAAGGGTGTAGACGTGAAGCATGTTTGTTCTAAACATAAGAAGAATTATAAATATAAAATCATGACATGCATAAGGACAGACAGGTGCACAAGGTATTTTGTGTTTATGCAAGATTTCGATAAAAGATGTACCCCAAAAAATGTGACATAGGCAGTCTATTTTTATGGCTATGAGAATTTGTATGTGTAAATATTATAGATTAAAATAAGATTTTAAGCGCTTAATTAAGCCAAATCTAAGTCATAGTGTGGAGTGGTATTTTTAGGCGAACTTGATCACGGCGATGGCATTTTCTTTTTTCAAAATACCTAATAATACTAGTTTGACCAAGACATAATTTGCCCAGATACTTATTTTCTTACCACATTTGATATTACTATCAATCTTTTATTTATCAGTCTTTATTTATTTTTATTGAAGTTGAATTTAAATCTACGGGTGGTCACCAACTCCAGACTCATAATTCAAATCTTAGCCATATCCTACTAATTAAAACAATAATATTGATAATTGACTGCTTGTCAAGTGCAAAACTTGAATTTTAATACATACAATCTTTGCATAAAATATATATTTCAATCATCCAAAAAGAACATAATGATAACCTGTTTAGATAACTACAATTAAAATAGGAGTTATATATTCTTTGTGAAAGATTAAGTTTACTATCTAAAGATACAAACTTCATTATCAAAAGGGAGGGAACTTAACATATCCTCTCTTGCTTCGACTAAATGAAATAAAGATCTGGTTATAATAACTCAGGAGTTAGATATATCTAAATTAGGTTAATAACTATATTCGGTACATCTAAATCAATAGTTCAGCTCATCAATCTATCAGTTTATAATCATTTTACAACAAACTTATTCTAACTTCAAATGCAAAGGCAACGTTAATATCTCAATTTAAGCTAGGACTTCTCTTCATCTGACTGACATGTTGGCCGTGGATCGGCATCAACATCGACCAAGAACTCCTCTACTGACCAAAAATAGAAAAAACCAAATCAAGCAAGTGAACAGTCAATAACGAGAAATGAAAAACAACAACAACAATAACGAGAAATGAAAAAAATAGTAGAAAGAGGAAGGAGGAAAACAAACAAAATTACCATGATGTCCATGTGGAGCCAATCAGCACTGAAATGGAGCATGCATTGTGCTTCAGATGCCAAATTAGCAAAGTCCGATGACAACATCGACGACGCCATGATTGCTTTCACCATCTTTCTCTCCTCCCTTGCAATTAACAAATCAAAACAAATTTATGAATCAGTTGAGGAATCTAAAGCTAGAAAGAAATCTCATAGAAGCTTCCAGTAATACCTACCGACCATTAAATTCTCCGTTCAATCTAAAGTTCAGTGCCGGCGAAAGTAACTATTCTCTCTCTCTCTCTCTTTCTCTCTCTCCTTATTTCGTAGTAGTATTAAATAATACTCTATATTTTACCCTCCCACCAACCATTTCTCTTTCACTCATTCTGATTTTTACTTTCAGAATAAATAAAAATTACCACGGGAACATATTGTTGTTAGTACGTGACATCTTTAGGGACTAAAGCTTATGACAACTAAGAAACTTTGTACAGTTAATGAAACAATTACTCCCTCCTTTCACTTTTACTTGTCTAGTATTCTATAAATAGATTTTCATTTTTATTTGTCACTTCTAGCATATCAAGAGAAGATAATTTCTTTTTTCTATTATACCCACAATATTAATTATTCATTTCAAATCATTTTCTCTAATCCATTAAAACTATGCATCAATTAATATGGGTATCATGATAAATTATGCACTTTATTTATTATTTATTAAGAAGTGTGCAAAGTCCATAGTGGACAAGTAAAAGTGAAGAGAGGAAGTATATAAGAAGGTTTTAGAAGTTGAGATCTAATTTTAATTGAATAATCGCATATTAAGAGGGAGTAATAAGTAATTTTCTGGCTTAGAAAATGAAACTGCATAACATATGCTTTTTGATTGTCACATTGTTCTAAAAAAAATATGGAAACTAAGTCTTGTTAATTGGAATGACGTTGATGATACTGTTGATTTCTTTTTATGGTGGAAAGATAACAAAAAAATATTTTGATGCTGTTATGGTACTAAACTTGACTCTAATCATTACGTGGTATATTTAGAAAACTAGAAATCTTTGGTATTTTAGTAATGAATAAAATGATCCTCCTCGTATTGTTCCAAATGCATTGTTTCAATATAATGAATTAATTGAAATAAAGCTTGCTAACTCACCAAATTGTACTTTACAAGAAAGTTATGATTCTTCACTAACTATGTTTAACGATAGGATTTATTTATTTTTACATGCAGGGCTACATGTTAAAAGAAAGAAGGCAAGCATTGGTTTGGTTGCTATGGACAATAAAGGTACTTTACTGTAACGGCTCGGCCGGTTGTTTTGAGTATTACAGCCTCGTTCCCCGATTTACAACTTATTTTATGCTCAATTGTGATTATGTAACTTGTCGGGGATGTTTCAGAATGAATTTGGACACTTAAGTCCAAGATTTACAAGCTTAAGTTGAAATAATTTACCGGATGATGATGACTTATGTGTAAAAAACTTCAGAATGAAAATTTGACAATTCCAATAGCCCTGTATGATAATTTTGGACTTAGGAGTGTGTCGAGATAATTAGTGCATAGTTGATTTTGGCTTGAAATGACGAAAGTTGGAAATAGAAGGTTTGGAAGTTTGACCGGGAGTTGACTTTATTGATATTGAAAACGAAATCCAGTTCTGGAAATTTTTAATAGGTCCATTATATCATTTATGACGTGCATGTAAAATTTGAGGTCAATCGGAATTGGTTTGATAGGTTTCGACGTCGAATGTAGAATTTGAAGTTCGTTAGTTTTGATTAGGCTTGAATTGGGGTGTGATTCGTGTTTTAGCATTGTTTAATGTGATTTGAGGCCTCGACTAAGTTCGTACATTTTAGGACTTGTTTGTATAATTGGTTGAGGTCCCGGGGGCCTCAGGTGGATTCGGGATAGTTAACGGGATCGAAAATTGGATTTGGAGAAATTCTGAAAATTTTTCAGTTCTAGTGCGATCGCACCTGTGATGGAATTGGTCGTAGGTGCGCGAACACAGAAGCGAAAATGTGGTCACAAAAGTAGACTGGGCTAAAGAAGGCAGTGGTTGCAGGTGCGCACAGCTGACCATATAAACGAACTTGCACCTGCGACGGGTCGATCGCAGAAGCAGAAAACGAGAGGGCAGGTTGCTTCGCATAAGTGGCAGAAGCAAAGTGAAGTCTCGCATCTGCGAGACCGTAGATGCGACCAAGTTTGTCGCAGATACGAAAGCACTAGGCAGAGTACAAAACAGAGGGGTTCTGATATTTTTGTCTTTTTGGACTTCAAACACTCTGTTGGGGGCGATGTTTCAGAGATATTTCATAAGAATTCTTGAGGTAAGTCACTTGTGACCATTTTTAGTCAATATTATTGAATTATTATTGAGTATTTTGACTAGAATACGTGATTTTAAGGTGTAATTCGAGAATTTGGGCCTAGGGATTTGAAACTAAGAATTTAGGATTTAGAGGTTGAGTTGATGTCAGAATTTGGTAAATTTGGTATGGTTAGACTCGTAGTTGAATGGGCATTCATATTTTGTAACTTTTATCGGGTTCCATGATGTGGGCCCCACTATTGACTTTTGAGTTGGCTTTTCGGATTTTATTGTGAAATTTATCATTTTCATATGGCATTGATTCCTATACCTCGTGTTGATCGTATCGAATTATTTGTGACTAGATGCGAGATGTTTGAAGGACGATTCGCGAGGCAAGGGCTTATTGAAATAGAGAATTACACGGTTTGAGGTAAGTAACACTTCTAAACTTGGTTATGAGGGTATAATCCCCGAATTACATACTATGTGATTGATTTGGAGGTGATGCACATACTAGGTGACAGGTGTGTGGGCGTACACCATTGAGATTGAGACTTAATTGATTCTGTGGAGTCGCGTAGTCAAACAATCGTTTCATCTATCACATATCCATATCCTCATGTTAAAAATCATGCTTAGGCTATGTGCCGATATATTTGGGACCCACAGAGGTCATGTTGCTGTTGAATTACTTGTTTAATTTATAATTATGTACTCAGTTACATCTCATCATTTACATACCATATCTCAGTCTCTGTTGCCATTCATTGATGCATCATATCATCATATCGGGCTGATTTTCATGATATTGTGAGCCCGAGAGACAGGAGAGATTAATGACTGAGTGAGGACAAGGGCATGATTTTGAGTGATATTTATGTGATCGGGCTGCACGCCGCAACATATTTTTATTTATTTATACCTGAATCTGGCTTATTATAGTGCTTGGGCTGAAAGATTCCCTCCGGAGTCTGCACCCCCACAGTGAGCCGCAGTTGATATTTATATTTGGGATGAATTTCCCTGGGAATGGAGTTGCGCTAGATATTTATATTTGGGATGGATTTCCCTGGGTGTCACGACCCAAAATCCCAACCCGGTCGTGATGGCGCCTCTCATGGGGACAAGGCAAGCCAAACCAATCCCATTTGCGTTCAATCAATTAAATGACGCAATTTGAAAACAAGAACATGTTAATAATAAAACTAGTCGAAGAATATGTACATATATAAAGTACCATCCCGACTACAGCCCTCAGATCGGGGTGTCACAAAGTCATGAGCCACTAGAGAAGGCCTATTGATAACATAACTATTACAATATCTTAAGTACAAATGTTTGAGGGAAGCAAAATCAACAAAAGAAAAGAGTTACGAGGCTGCGGGCGCCAGTAGCTACCTCGTAATCTCTAAAGCTCCGGTCCAGTAGTAGTAATCAGTACCTCTGAGTGGGACCGCTAACGCCTGAATCTGCACACAAGGTGCAGGGAGTAAAGTGAGTACTTCCAACTCAGTGAGTAATAAAAGTAAATAAGAACTGAAGATAAGAAACACTAAATCATTTAACAATCCACGACGAAGCAGTAATTCAATTTACATTCCACATCAATACGTGAAGTAAGCAGAATAATCACAACACCAAAAATGCAATGCTATGCAATGCAATGCGATGCTATGCCATGCAATGCAATGCAATGCTAGTCATGCTAGTCAAGGCTAGTCATGACCTGTGGCGGCGTGCCACACGATCCACTTAAAATATTTGAAAACAGCGTATGTGTTTCAAAACCAAGTTGATGAAATGCTTCATGCAACAACAATGGCGGTATGCCCAATAACACCCTTGTAGGGTCCACACAACTAGCAATATGCCCAATATCGTAATACAACATACAACAACAATCACCCTTGAAGGGTTCATATGACCGGCACGAAGCCCAAACACAATAATATCAATTTAGTTCCAGTCAAGAACACAGTAGAAATCATTAATCGGGATGGACCAAGTCCCAATCCCCATACATAAACAAACCCATGCTCATCACCGAGCATGTACCTCACCTCATTACAGTACTAAGAGGTGAAATCCGGGGTTTCGAACCCTCAGGACATCATTTACAAGTATTACTCACCTCGAATTCGGCTAAATCCTTAGCCCGCGACGCTCTTGCCCTTTGTATTGGCCTTCTCGTGCGTCGAATCTATTCAATTTCACAATCATTATGTCAAATTAAGCTATGGGGTCAACACCCAAGCAAAAATAATCAGATTACTATGAAATTCCCAATTCAGCAAATACCCGGGCCCCGGGCCCACTTCTCGAAATTCAGAAATTATTACTAAAACATATTCCTTATCTCTTTACGAGTTCACCCATATAAGATTCATCGTGTTTCGACTTTGAATCGGCCTTAATCCCCAATTTCATCATTTTAGAAATAGAGAAGAACCCTAGGTTCATCTT
>MCJB01003758.1:76140-93288 GCA_002018475.1 Nicotiana obtusifolia
CACAATTTCGTGGGTTTAGAATGGGGTTAAGTATGGGAAACATAAATTTAAGAGGGATTTTAGGGTAATAAACACTTACCCGATGATTCTCTTAAGTTTCCTTCTCTATTTGTTTCCACTTAGCTTCAATCTCCTTCTCAAACAGCTCCAAACGTTCTAAGCTAGTGCAACCCTCTTTTCTTGCAAGATTTATCACTAAATCGTGATTGCATGTGAGTTTGAGGGTTGATTTCCGAAGGTTCTTTGTGTTGGCAAGGGTTCTAGTTCATGGGTTGTGTTTCTGATATGCCCAAACGAATCTCTAGCTTTGTATTTATAATAGCCGAAAAAGTTGGTCAAAAATGCTGAAAAATCAGCAATTTCGCGACCCCTTAGTGGGATTTCGCGTTTCGCGAAACCCTTTCGCGGTTCACACTTCCCATCGTGAAATCAGCAAAAGGAAACCCAAGTTTCTGCCCGTGTTCGCGACCTCCAGGTCAAATTTCGCGGTTCGCGAAGCTATTTCGCGGTCAGATTCGCGATTCGCGAATCTGACATTTCGGCAGCTTCTCTCTCGTTACGAAAATAGGTATAACTTTCTCATACGATGTCCGAATTGGACGATTCTTTTTGCTATAGCTCCGAAATTTCGATACAAATCTAATTCTTCAAACAAAACTGAATTTGGAGTTCATTTACTAATTCTAATATCAATTACACCAGAAGCGCAACGTTTGTGGCTTCATGAAGCGACGAACCAAGTCCCGTTAATGATCCGAAATTCACCCGAGACCCTCGGGACTTCATCCGAACATGCACACATGTTCTATAACCTCATTAAAACTTGTTCCAATCATTGGAACACTAAAATGAGCATCGATTTATTAAATTTGCTTTGAAAGCAATACTATGAACTCTAAGGTTCCTCAAATCGATCCTTCGATCCGAACCCGACCAAACGGTGTCCGAATGGTCTGAAAATTTGCACGCAAGTCCAAAATTACATAAGGAACCTACAGCAACTTTCGGAATTTCATTCCGACTTCCGGATCAAAATTCGACCTATCAATCGGAAATCCGAACTTCCTCGATTCAAATCTAGTGTTGTTCGAGGTCTATCAAATATTTTCCGGTCACTCGTCTAAGTCATATATTCTCTCCCGAAGCTATTCGAGTCGTCGGATTTCAAATCCGAGCCTTCTAACTCAAAAGTCAATTCCATGGTTGACTTTAGCGACTTAGACTTTCTTAAATGAGACCATTTGTCTCATATTCTTTCAATCACTTCGAGTACATTTAACTCGACTTAATTTCACACAATATAAATAATGAAATAGCTCGGGTAAATAAAGTGAGTCATCACACTGGGCATGGAGTTGCTCTAGATATTTATATTTGGGATAGATTTTCCTGGGCATGCAGTTGCCCTAGATATTGATATTTAGGAAGGATTTCCCTGGGCATGGAGTTGCCCTAGACATTTATATTTGGGCATGTCCCTGGTTGGATTGGCCCTATATACTACTGAGTGACTGATTGTCAGTTGTTATTTATATTGAGGGCTGGATATGCCCAACACAGTACTGAGTGATTGAGTACTCTAAGAGTGTGAATATGCGAGGCTTTCATTGTAGTGCATCACCTACATCATGTACATTGGCATGTAGATATAGAGATGTCATATATTCTCACCTCATTTGGATTTGGTCTAACGTTACTTGTATTGAGTTTAACTGTTAAACCTGAAAGCATGCCTATATTTATGTACTGTTATTTCTATATTGGATTGTACTGTTGAGCTCAGCACTATTTTCATCCCAAAGGTTAGTCTTGTTACTTATTGAGTACATTGGGTCGGCTGTACTCATACTACACTCTGCACTTCGTGTGCAGATTCAGGTGCACCCGGATACGGCGACTACTAAGATTTGGAGATTTATCTGTCGGAGACTATTGAGGTAGCTGCTTTGGCGTCCGCAGACCCTGACTCTCTTTCCTTTTAGTTATTTATACTATTCTATATTTCTAGACAGTGTCTTATCAGTCAGACTATATTGTCATTAAGATGTACTCAGTGACACCTGATTTTGGGAACGTTATACTTTGTATAAGAAATTGTGGAATTTTTCTCTTAAATTTATTTACTATTGTTTCAAACTTAATGAATTTCGTGATTATTTAGGTTGTCGGCTTGCCTAGTATTGAGATAGGCACCATTACGACATGTGAGATTTTGGTCGTGACAAGTTGGTATCAGAGCCTAGGTTACATAGGTCTCACGAGTCATGAACAGGTTTAGTAGAGTCTTCTGGATCGGTACAAAGACATCTGTACTTATCTTCGAGAGGCTGCCAAACCCTTAGAAAGAATTTCACTTTCTTGTATGCTTGTCGTGCAAATTTGTTGATTCCGGAAACTAAAATTTCTGTTATTCTATTCTCTCATAGATGGTGAAGACACGTACCACCGGATTGGGCGGTCAGCCACCAGTGCCACCAGTTAGGGCCATGAGAGGCCGGGGCCGTAGTAGAGGCCCCGGGGCCGTGGTAGAGGCCGAGTTGTAGCTCGTACAGCAGCTAGAGCAGCACCTGTAGACCCACCAGTTGCTCCAGCTCAGGAGCAGGTTCTAGATATAGTTGAGCCGGTGGGACTAGCTTAGGCACCAGCTATGTCTATTGTGATTCTGGGCCTTCAAGAGGCTTTGGCCCAGATATTGACTGTTTGCACTGGCCTTGCACAGGCAGTGTCAGCTCAAGCCGCTCCAGCCACTTCTCAGGCTGAGGGAGATACTCATACTCCTATTGCCTGTACTACAGAGCAGGTAGTGCAGGGAATTCATATACCGGGGGTACTACCAGCCTAACCAATTGTAGTTTCTTAGGCCCAAGTGGGTCCTACTATGAACGATGAGGAGCAGAAGAGATTAGAGAGATTTGAGAGGCTCAAGTCTCCAACATTCGGTGGGGCTGAATCAGATGATGCTCAGGATTTCTTGGACAGATGCCAGCGGATTCTTCATACAGCGAGTATTCTGGAGACTAGTGAAGTTTCATTTACTACTTTTCAGCTGACAGGGGCAGCCTTCATATGGTAGGAGACTTATGAGAGGAGCCTGCCAGTCGGTGCTGCACCACTTTCATGGAATGCGTTCTCTATATTATTATTGGAGAATTTTGTGCCGCAGACCCCTAGAGAGAAGTTGCACAGGCAGTTCGAGCAGCTACGCTAGGAGGACCTGTCTGTGACCCAGTATGAGATGAGGTTTTCAAAATTGGCTCATCATGCAGTTTGGTTGGTACCCACTGAGAGGGAGAGGATTAGGAGGTTCATTAATGGCCTCAACCAACAGTTTTGTTTCATTATGACTCTAGGGAATGTAGTAGGTGCTAAGTTCGACGAGGTGGTTGACAGTGCTCGACGTCTAGAGATGGTCCGTATTTAGGAACGTGAGGAGAGGGAGGCCAAAAGGCCTCGTGGATCGGGTAGTTCCAACGGTGTTCCTTATGGGGGACAGACCTATCACAGCAGGGGTCGACCTTATAGGCCCGCTCAGATGGCTCGTTTAGTTCATCATAGCGCATCAGCTAGCCATGGTTCATATAGTGCTCGACTGGGTCAGTCGTCTCTTAGTGCACTTCCAGCTCAAAGTTCATCTTGTGCACCATCAGTTCAAGGTTCATCTGTACCAGGTTTTTCTGGTAGTTATTCTGGTTCTCGGGGTTCGCCTTAGTACTTTTCGCCATTATCCGAGAAGGGTTATTTTGAGTGTGGAGATTTGGGTCATATGAAGAGACATTGCCCCCGCCTTTCGGGAGATCTAGTTTAGCTAGGGATTCAGGTCACGACTCCCGCATCAGTTATTTCACCACCCGCCCAGCCAGCACGGGGTGGGGCACAAACAGCTAGAGGTCTCCCTAGAGGGGGAGACCGATCAGGCTCGATTCTATGCTATTCCTGCCAGGCCAGATGGCGTTGCCTCAGACACATTGATCACATGTATCTCAGTATGCCACATGGATGCTTCTATATTATTTGACCTTAGTTCCACATATTCGTATGCCTCATCATATTTTGCTCGTTGTCTGGATATGCCCTGCGAGTCCTTAGTTTCACATGTTTATGTATCTACACCGGTGGGCGATACTATTATTGTGAACCGCATGTATCGGTCGTGTGTGGTGACTATTGGGGGATTGGAGACTAGAATTGATCTCTTGTTACTTAGTTAGGTTGATTTTGACATGATTTTGGGTACAGATTGGTTGCCTCCATGTCATGCTATTTTGGATTGTCACGCTAAGACCGTGATGGTGGCGATGCCAGAGTTTCCAAAGATCGAGTGGAGAGGTTCTATGGATCTTGTTCCCAGCAGGGTGATTTCTTATTTGACGGCCCAACAGATGGTTGGGAAGGGGTGTCTGTTATATTTGGCCTTTGTGAGAGAACTTGATGCAGATACTCCCACCATTGATTCTGTTCCGGTAGTGCGAGACTTTTCGGATGTGTTTCTTGCAGATTTGTCGGGTATGCCACCCGACAGAGATATTAACTTGGTGCTGGGCATTCAACCCATTTCTATTCCTCCATATCGTATGGCACCATCAGAGTTGAAAGAATCGAAAGAGCAACTTCAGGAACTTCTTGATAAGGGGTTTATTAGCCTAGTGTATCGCCTTGGGGTGCACCGGTTGTGTTCGTAAAAAAGAAGGATGGTACTATACGGATGTGCATCGACTACAGACAGTTGAACAAAGTTACAATCAAAAAACAAGTATCCTTTTCCATGCATTGATGACTTATTTGACCAGATTTAGGGAGTTAGAGTATTTTTTAAGATTGATTTGAGGTCTGGGTATCACCAGTTGAAGATTCGAAACTCAGATATTCTGAAGACGGCATTCAGGACCCATTATGGTCACTATGAATTTCTTGTGATGTCTTTTGGGCTGACCAACGCCCCAGCAACATTTATGCATCTGATGAACAGTGTATTCCAGTCGTATCTTGACTCGTTGTCGTAGTATTTATTGATGCCATCCTGGTGTACTTACATAGCCAGGAGGAGCATGCATAGCAATTGGGGATTGTATTACAGAGGTTGAGGGAGGAGAAACTTTATGCCAAATTTTCTAAGTGTGAGTTCTGGCTTAGTTCAATGGCGTGCTTAGGTCACGTGGTGTCTAGCGAAGGGATTTGTGTGGATCCGTGAAAGATAGATGCAGTTCAGAGCTGGCCCAGGCTATCTTCAGCTACAGAGATTTAGAGTTTTCTTGTCTTGGCCGGATATTATCATCATTTTGTGGAGGGTTTCTCGTCCATTGTAGCGCCTATGACCAAATTGACCCAGAAAGGTGCTCCATTCAAGTGGTTGGATGAGTGTGACAAGAGCTTTCAGAAGCTCAAAACTGCCTTGACCACAACACCAGTTTTAGTTTTGCCTGCAGCGTTCTTATACTGTATATTGTGATGCTTCTCGGATTGGTATTGGATGTGTTTTAATGCAGGAGGGTAGAGTGATTGCTTATGCTTCCCGCAAGTTGAAGTCACATGAAAAGAACTACCCTATTTATGATTTAGAGTTGGCAGCCATTGTTCATGCATTAAAGATTTGGAGGCACTATCTCTACGGTGTGTGTTGTGAAGTATTTACTGATCATCGGAATCTACAACACTTATTTAAACAGAAGGATCTAAATTTGAGACAGCGCAGATGGTTGGAGCTGCTAAAGGACTATGATATTACTATTTTGTATCATCTCGGGAAGGCCAATGTGGTGGCCGATGGATTGAGTAGAAAGGCAGTAAGTATGGGTAGTCTTGCTTTTATTCATGTTGGTGAGAGACCATTTGCATTAGATGTTCAAGCCTTAGCCAATCAGTTTGTGAGATTAGATGTTTCGGAGCCCAGTCCAATTCTGGCTTGTATGGTCTCTCCATCTTCCTTATATGACCGCATCAGAGAGCGTCAGTATGATGACCCCCATTTTCTTGTCCTTAAGGACACAGTTCAGCATGGTGACGCCAAGGAGGTTACTGTTGGAGATGATGGGGTGTTGGTGATGTAGGGTCGGATCTGTGCACCTAATGTAGATGGACTGCGTGAGTTGATTCTTGATAAGGCCCACAGTTCACAATATTCCATTCATCCGAGTGCCGCATAGATGTATCAAGACTTGAGGCAGCATTATTGATGGAGGAGGATGAAGAAAGATATAGTGGGATTTGTAGCTCGGTATTTAAATTGTCAGCAGGTGAAGAGCGAGCATCAGAGACCAGGCGGATTGCTTTAGAGGCTTGAAATTTCGGAGTGGAAATTGGAGTGTATCACCATGGACTTCATAGTTGGACTCCCACGGACTTCGAGGAAGTTTGATGCTATTTGGGTGATTGTGGATTAGTTGACCAAGTCAACGCATTTCATTCAAGTTGGAACTACTTACTCTTCGGAGGGGTTGGCTGAGATTTATATCCACGAGATTGTTCGCCTGCATGGTGTGCCAATGCCCTTCATTTCAGATCGGGTCACGCAGTTTACATCCCAGTTTTGGAGAGCAGTGCAGCGAGAGTTACGCACACAGGTTCAGTTGAGTACAACATTTCACCCTCAGACGGACGGGCAGTCCGAGCGCACTATTCCTATATTTGAAGATATGTTACGCGCTTGTGTTATAGATTTCGGGGGTTCTTGGGATCCGTTTCTACCGCTTGCAGAGTTTGCCTATAACAACAGCTACCAATCGAGCATTTGGATGGCTCCATATGCGGCTTTGTATGGGAGATGGTATCGGTCTCCAGTGGGTTGGTTTGAGCCAGGTGAGGACTTAGTTCAGGATGCTTTGGACAAGGTTAAATTGATTCAGAATCGGCTTCGCACAACACAGTCAGACAGAAGAGTTACGCCAATCGGAAGGTTCGTGATGTTGCTTTCATGGTGGGGGAGAAGGTATTACTTAGAGTTTCTCCTATAAAGGGTGTTATGAGGTTCGGGAAGAAGCGCAAGTTGAGCCCTCGATATAATAGACCTTTTGAAGTACTTAAGAGGATTGGAGAGATGGCTTATGTACTTGCATTGCCAACTAGTCTATCGAGTGTGCATCCATTGTTCCATGTATCCACGCTCCGGAAGTATGTTGGTGACCCGTCTCATTTTTTGGATTTCAGTACAATTCAGTTAGATGGTGATTTGACTTACAATGTGGAGCCGATGGCCATTTTGGATAGTCAGGTTGAAAAATCGAGGTAAAAGAACATAACTTCAGTGAAAGTATAGTGGAGAGGCCAGCTAGTCGGAGAAGCTACCTAGGAGAAGACGGAGCGAGAAATGCAAAGCATTTTGAGGCTCCAGGTATGGTTCTAAACCCGTTCGAGGATGAACATTTATTTAAGAGGGGGAGAATGTAACAACTCGGCCTATCGTTTTGAGTATTACAGCCCCGTTCCCTCATTTATAACCTATTTTTTGCTCAATTTTGATTATGTAACTTGTCGGGGATGTTTCGGAATGAATTGGGATACTTAGTTCAAAGATTTACAAGCTTAAGTTAAAATAATTGACTAGATGATGATGACTTATGTGTAAATGACCCTGGAATGGAATTTTGACAGTTCCAATAGCTCCGTATGGTGATTTTGGACTTAGGAGTGTGTCCGAAAAATTATTTGGAAGTACGTAATTGATTTTGGCTTGAAATGGCGAAAGTTGAAAATAGAAGATTTAGAAGTTTGACCGGGAGTTGACTTTATTGATATCGGGGTCGAATTCCAATTCGAAAACTATTAATAGGTCTGTAATGTCATTTATGACTTGTGTGCAAATTTGAGGTCAATCGGAATTGGTTTGATAGGTTTCGGCGTCGAATGTAGAATTTGAAATTCGTTAGTTTTGATTAGGCTTGAATTGCGGTGCGATTCGTGTTTTAGAATTGTTTATTATGATTTGAGACCACGGCTAAGTTCGTATCATGTTTTAGGACTTGTTAATATAATTATTTGAGGTCCGGGGGGCCTCGGGTGAATTCTGGATGGTTTAACGGATCAAAAATTAGACTTGGAGAATTTTCTGGAAATTTTCCAGTTCTGGTGGGATCGCACCTGCGATGGAATTGGCCGCAGGTGCGCGAGCACAGAAGCGACAATGTGGTCTTAGAAGCGGACTGGGCTAGGGAAGGCAGTGGTCGCAGGGGTGCACGGCTGACCGCAGAAGCGAACTCGCACCTGCGACGGGTCGATCGCAGATGCGGAAAATGAGAGGGTAGGCTGCTTCGCAGAAGCGGCAGTGTTGCCGCAAAAGCATGGCTGCAGAAGTGGAATTTTTGTCCGCAGAAGCAGGGGAAGCCGCAGAAGCGAAGTGAAGTCTCGCATCTGTGAGACCGCAGATGCGGAAAACGAGAGGGTAGGCTGCTTCGCAGAAGCGGCAGTGTTGCCGCAAAAGCATGGCTGCAGAAGTGGAATTTTTGTCCGCAGAAGCAGGGGAAGCCGCAGAAGCGAAGTGAAGTCTCGCATCTGTGAGACCGCAGATGCGGCCAAGTGAGTCGCAGATACGAAAGCACTGGGCAGAGTACAAAACAGAGAGGTTCCAACATTTTTGTCATTTTGGACTTCAAACACTCGGTCGGGGGCGATGTTTCAGAGAAATTTCACAAGAATTCTTAAGGTAAGTCACTTGTGACCATTTTTAGTCAATACTATTGAGTTATCATTGAGTATCTGACTAGAATACGTGATTTTGAGGTGTAATTCGAGAATTTGGGCCTAGGCATTTGAAACTAAAAACTTAGGATTTGGAGGTCGAGTTGATGTCGAAATTTTGCAAATTTGGTATGGTTGGACTCGTGGTTGAATGGGCATTCATATTTTTTAACTTTTATCGAGTTCTGAGATGTGAGCCCCACTTTTTGACTTTTGAGTTGACTTTTCATATTTTATTGTGAATTTTACCATTTTCATATGGAATTGATTCCGATACCTAGTGTTGATTGTATCAAATTATTTGAGACAAGATTCGAGACGTTCGGAGGCCGATTTGCGAGGGAAGGGATTATTAGAATAGAGAATTACACGGTTTGAGGTAAGTAACAGTTCTAAACTTGGTTATGAGGATTACATGTTATGTGATTGGTTTGGAGGTGATGCACATGCTAGGTGACGGACGTGTGTGAGTGCACCATTGAGATTGAGACTTAATTAATTCTATGGAGTCGCATAGTCAAACAATCGTGTCATCTATCCACATATCCTCTACGTGTTAGAAAAATTGAGCTGAGACTCATGTTAAAAATCATGCTTAGGCTATGTGCCGATATATTTGGGACCCACAGAGGTCGTGTTGCTGTTGAATTACTTGTTTAATTTACAATTATGTACTCAGTCACATCTATCATTAACATACTATATCTCAGTCTCTGTTGCCATTCATTGATGCATCATATAACCATGTCAGGCTGATTTTCATGACATTGTGAGCCCGAGAGACTGGAGAGATTAATGACTGAGTGAGGCCGAGGGCATGATTTTGAGTGATATTTATGGGATTGAGCTGCACGCCACAGCAAGTTTTTATTTATTTATGCCTGGATCTGGCTAAAAAACTTGCTGTGGCGTGCAGCCAGATCCCATAAATATCACTCAAAATCATGCCCTCGGTCTCACTCAGTCATTAATCTCTCCAGTCTCTCGGGCTCACAATGTCATGAAAATCAGCCTGACATGGTTATATGATGCATCAATGAATGGCAACAGAGACTGAGATATAGTATGTTAATGATAGATGTGACTGAGTACATAATTGTAAATTAAACAAGTAATTCAACAGCAACACGACCTCTGTGGGTCCCAAATATATCGGCACATAGCCTAAGCATGATTTTTAACATGAGTCTCAGCTCAATTTTTCTAACACGTGGAGGATATGTGGATAGATGACACGATTGTTTGACTATGCGACTCCATAGAATTAATTAAGTCTCAATCTCAATGGTCCACTCCCACACACCCATCACCTAGCATGTGCGTCACCTCCAAACTAATCACATAAGTTGGAAAATGAAAGATTTGAAAGTTTGACAGCGTGCAAAATTTGAGGTTAATCGGACTTGATTTGATAGGTCCGTAATGTCATTTATGACTTCTGTGCAAAATTTGAGGTCAATCGGACTTGATTTAATAGGTTTCGACATCGAATTAGAAGTTAAAAATTTATAAGTTCATCGGCTTGAATTTGGTTTGCGAATCATTGAAATTGTATTGTTGGATGTGATTTGTGACCTCAAGTAGGTCCAATATTTATTTTGGAACTAGTTGGTATATTCGGGCGGGATCCCGAGTATTCCAGGTGTGATTCAGGTTGAGTTCGGATCGAAATTTGGACTTGTTGAGCTATTGAATTAGCTTGGGGAGCTGGGGAACGCAGGTGCGAAATGGGCCTAGCCCAGCTGGTATCGCAGGTACGAGTTCCTGACTGCATCTGCGAGCCTGCAGATGCGGAAGTTAGGTCTCAAATGCGGCATTGGCCAGGAAGGCCTGGGAGCGCAGAAGCGGACATCGTCCGCAGAAGTGCATTTTTATACACAGAAGCAAAATTTTGGAACTTAAGTGTTTTCGAACCTACGATGGTTTTTCCACAGGAACAGCGTCGCAGAAACGTTACATGGGCTGCAGATGTGGTTTAGCTGGGCAGAAAAGAGGGGTTTCGAGGGTTAGTCTTCATATTTAATTTTGGGATTTTGAGACCTCGGATTGAGGCAAAATTTCGAGGGTTGTTCAAAGGAATTGTTGGGGTAAGGATTCTTGACTCGTTTATGACTAATTACCATGAATCTACTGTTAACTACATCTTTTAGTTAGTGGGGGAAAAGGAATTGCTGGGGAAAAAGGTGTAGAAGTTCTTAGACTAAATTCTAGAGTTTTGAAAGGCGAAACGGGATCGAATTTGAATAATTTTGGTATGGTTAGACTCTTCGTTGAATGGGGATTCAAATTTCGTAACTTTTGTAAATTTCGAGACGTAGGCCCCGTGTTGACTTTCCAAGTTGACCTTTTAATTTCTTCGTAAATATCATAGATTTCATCGTTTGAATTAATTTTCTATAGTTATATTTATAGTATGAAATTATTTTGGCTAGATTCGAGCCATTCAGAGTTGGATAATCGAGAAAAAGGCATACTATTGGATTGGGATAGCGTGATTTGAGGTAAGTAACTTGTCTAACCTTGTGGGTAAAAAATTCCTCTGAGGATTTGTATTGTTATGAAAATGGTGATATGTGAAAGCCGTGTACACAAGGTGACGACTGTGTACACGGGCTAAGTGTGAAAAATTCTAGCTTTAATGTATATTCTTGTCACATATTAATTGACTTATTTTATCATATTATATTTTTCATCATTAGTGTATTTTCACATGCCCTAATTGCTACCTTTTTCCTACTAATTGCTTTACCCGTGTAGTTGATGTTTTATTTCCTTGTATTCCGTGCTCATTATTTAAAATTTGAATTCCTTAATTGAGTTGTTAAATTATGAAATATTGATTTTTGAAATTGGTAATAAAATATAAAGTTCGTAAATCATATTGAGACAAAAGTGTTAAATTGTGAAATATTATTCTGTTAAGTTGTTCACTCCCGAATATTTTTGTGTACATTGTGATTGAGTCGTGGGCTCCTTATTGTGGAAAATAATATTATTGTTGATTTCTTTGGACAAGTTGAAATATTTGGGCATTTGAGGTGCGAATTGTGATATGTTATGATATTGATACACATGCGGTAGTATAAGGTGTTGAAACGCATGCGGTGAGATAAGGTGGACTCGATACGCATGGCTGAGTAGGGGAACTACTAAAAGCCATGCAGTGTGATAAGGTGGGCTAAAACACAAGATGCTATTTCGGGAAAAATAATTTTTAAAACTAAATGTGAAGGCTCCCGCTGTAATATAAAGAAAGATTGTGAATTTATTTATGATTTGGGACTACGAGGGGATACCTCGGGAGTGCCCTTGTTAACATATTTTGTTGTTTGTTTATATATGATTTGGGACTACGAGGCAGTACCTCGAGAGTGCCCTTGTTGATACCTTTCTATCGGTGTACTCGTTTTTGGTTGTTTTGTTTTCTTTAACATGTAAATCCATGTTTTCTTCTATGGTGTAATATTTGTCCTTATTCTGTATAGCTAAATTGTAGCATACTCCTTACTTGTTTCATTTAGATTGTTATTATTCTTGTTATATTCTTAAACTTTTCGCCCTGTTTTCTTATTATTTCCAGTAGGGCCCTGACCTGACCTCGTCACTATTCTACCGAGGTTAGGCTTGGTACTTACTGGGTACACCACTATGGTGTACTCATGCTACGCTTCTGCATATTTTCTTGTGCAGATCCAGTTACTTCCTACCAGACCAGGTATCAATGAGCTAGTCCCTACGTGGGGACTTCAAGGTATATCTGCCGCGTCCGCAAACCTCGGAGTCCCCCTCTACCTATATTATGTTGTTTCCGTATTCTTATTAGACTCTGATGTATAGAGATATTCAGTATTACTTCATAGAGCTTGTGACTTGTATTTCACCGGATTTTGGGAAATTTATATATGTACTGAGTTAAGTTTTAAGAATTATTTATTTTTATTTTAATTATTCTGCATGTTGGTAGGCTTACCTAGTCTTAGAGACTAGGTGCCGTCACGATATCCTACGGAGGAAAATTTGGGTCGTGACAAGTTAGTATTAGAGCTTTAGGGTCATAGGTGTTATGAGTCACAAGCAGGTTTAATAGAGTCTCGCGGATCGATACGAATACGCATGTACTTATCTTCGGGAGGCTATGGAACTGTTAGGAAAGCTTCACTTCTTTAATTCCTTATCGTGCAAATTTATTGACTTCATAATTTTAAATTTATGTCTCTTTATTCTCTCACAGATGATGAGGACACGCACAACTGGATCTGATGATCAACTACCCGCGCCCCCAGCTAGAGACGCGAGAGGTCGAGGTCGGGGCAGAGGTCGAGGACGGCCACGTGGTGCATCCAGAGCACCTACACGAGCTGCTTTGGGGGAGTCGCCAGTAGCTCCAGTTGGAGGGCAGGCACCTGAGACGCCTGTTACTTCCCCTGCACTTCAGGAGACCCTCGCTCAGTTTTTGAGCATGTTTGGAGCTCTAGCTTAGGCAGGGTTGATTCCACTTGCTCTTGCCACATCTCAGGCCGGGGGAGGAGCACAAACTCCCGCCGCCCATACCCCAGAGCCATAGTTCCAGGCTGACCATTTCCTAGAGGTCATACCAGTGCAGCCAGTTGTCCTAGTTCAGCCCGAGATTAGGTCAGCAGTTTCTGAGGGGGAGCAGCTCAGGATCGAGAGGTGCAAAAAGTACCACCCTCCTACTTTCAGCGGTTTGGCTTCAGAGGATGCTCAGGATTTTCTTGAGGAATGTCATTGTATTCTCTGTACTATGGATATTATGGAGTCTAGTGGGATTGCTTTCACTACGTTCCAGCTTAAGGGAGCGGCTTACCAGTGGTGACGAGCGTATGAGTTGGGTAGTCCGGCCGAGGCAACTTCGCTCACCTGGGATCAGTTTTTATATATGTTCATGAGGGAGTTTATTCCCCAGAGTCTCAGAAATGCATGGGGCACAGAGTTTGAGCAGTTGCACCAGGGTTCTATGACTGTATCAGAGTATGCAGTCCGTTCAGTGATTTGTCCAGGCATGCACCAGCCTTGGTTGCTACTGTTAGAGAGTGAGTTCATCGATTTATCGAGGGGCTCAACCCTAGTATCAGATTTAGCATGGTCGGAGAGCTGGAGATGGACATCGCATACTAGCAGGTAGTGGTGATCGTTAGGAGATTGGAGGGTATGTGGGCCCGAGAGAGAAAAGAGGGAGGCTAAGAGGCCTCGATATTCTGGCACATATAATAATGCCCGTGCCCCATTTGCAGCCCGTCATGGTAGAGGCTATGTGAGTCGCCTTGTTCATTCAGCACTACCAGCTTCTAGCGGTATTCCGACCACTTCTAGGCCTTAAGTTCCCTATTATGCACTGCCATTGTCTAGTGTACCTCCTAAATAGGGTGCTTTCAGCGGTCAGTCCATCCGATCAGGCCCGAGCCAGTCACAGCAGCCACGTCCTCCCAGGGCTTGTTTTTAGTATGGTGACACTCGTCATGTGGTGAGAGATTGCCCCAGATTTAGGAGGGGTGCACCTCCACAGATTACTCAGGCTCCACCTATTATTATGTATCATCTTATTTTTCTCCATATTTGGGTGTATTCCGTGATCCTCTGAGTTCTCCTGTATATGTGTCCACGCCTGTGGGAGATTCTATTGTTGTTGGTTGTGTGTATCCATTGTGTTCAATTGTTCTTAGTGGTTTTGAGACCAGAGCCGATTTATTGTTGCTCAACATGGTAGATTTTGATATTATTTTGGGCATGGACTGGTTGTCTCCCTATCATGCTATTCTCGATTGTCACACTAGGACTATGACGCTGGCTATGCTAGGTTTACCATGGATAGAGTGGAGGGGTGCCTTAGATTATGTTTCTAGTAGGGTTATCTCATTTCTAAAGGCTCAGCGTATGGTTGAGAAAGTGTGCAATGCTTATCTACCCTTCGTGAGGGATATCAGTGTAGATACTCCTACCGTGGAGTCAGTTCCAATAGTGAGGGACTTTCCTGATGTATTTCCAGCGGATCTTCCAGGTATGCCATCCAACAAGAATATTTACTTTGGCATTGATTTGTTACCGCGCACTCATCCCATTTCTATTCCACCATATCGTATGGCCCCTGCAGAGTTGAAAGAGTTAAAAGAACAGTTGCAAGAGTTACTTGATAAGGGTTTTATTCGGCCTAGTGTATCGCCTTGGGGTGCTCCAGTCTTGTTTGTAAAGAAGAAGGATAGTTCCATGCGCATGTGTATTGATTACCGCCAGTTGAACAAGGTTACAATGAAGAACAGGTATCCATTGCCACGCATTAATGACTTATTTGATCAACTATAGGGAGCCAGACTGTTTCCGAAGATTGATTTGCGGTCTGGTTATCATCAGCTGAAAATTCGGGAGCCAGATATTCCGAAGACTGCCTTCAGGACTCGTTATGGTCTTTACGAGTTCCTTGTGATGTCATTTGGGCTGACCAACGCCCCAACATCATTCATGCACTTGATGAACAATGTATTTTAGTCCTATCTTGACTCATTCATCATTGTATTTTGACGACATCTTGGTGTACTCCCAAAGCTAGAAGGATCATGAGCAGGACTTAAGAACCATACTTCAGACCTTGAGAGAAAAGAAGTTATATGTAAAATTCTCAAAGTGTGAATTAATTCTTGATTCGGTGAGATTTTTGGGCCATATAGTGTTGAGTGAAGGGATCCAGGTAGATCCGAAGAAAATTGAAGTAGTGCAGAGTTGGCACAGACCATCTTCAACTACTGAGATTCGGAGTTTCCTTGGTTTGGCAGGGTATTATCACCGTTTCATAGAGGGTTTCTCATCTATTGCTGCACCTATGACCAAATTAACCCAGAAGGGTGCTCCATTCAGGTGGACCGAGAAGTGTGAGGAGAGCTTTCAAAAGCTCAATACAGCTTTGACTACAGCCTCAGTGTTGGTGTTGCCTACAGGTTCGGGGTCTTACACTGTGTACTGTGTACTGTGATGCGTCGCGTATTGGTCTTGGTGCGGTGTTGATGTAAGACGGTAGGGTGATTACCTACGCATCCAGACATTTAAAGGTACATGAGAAGAATTATCCGGTCCATGACCTTGAGTTAGCAGCTATTGTTCATGCCTTGAAGATTTGGCGGCATTATTTGTACAGTGTCCATTGTGAGGTCTATACCAACCATCGGAGTCTACAGCATCTGTTCAAACAGAAAGATCTTAATCTGTGGCAGCAAAGGTGGTTAGAGTTACTTAAAGACTACGACATCACCATCTTGTATCATCCCGGTAAGGCCAATGTAGTGGCCGATGTCTTGAGTAGGAAGCCGAAGAGTTTGGGCAGTTTAGCATATCTACCGGCAGCAGAGAAGCCATTAGTATTGGAGGTTCAGGCCTTAGCCAACCAGTTTGTTAGATTGGATGTCTCGGAGCCCAGTCGAGTTCTTACCTGTGTGGTTTCTCGGTCTTCTCTATATGATCGTATCAGAGAGCGTCAGTATGACGACCCCCATCTACTTGTCCTAAAGGACACGGTTTAGCACGATGATGCCAAGGAAGTCACTATAGGGAATGATAGTGTATTACGGATGCAGGGCAGGTTATGTGTGCCCAATGTAGATGGTTTGCCTGAGTTGATTCTCCAGGAGGCTCAGAGTTAGCGGTACTCCATTTATCCGGGTGCCGCCAAGATGTATCAGGACTTGAGACAACACTATTGGTGGAGGAGAATGAAGAAGGACATAATGGAGTATATAACTCGATGCCTAAATTATCAACAGGTGAAATGTGAGCATCAACAGCCAGGTGGATTGCTTCAGAGGCTAGAGATTCCATAATGAAAATGGGAGCGGGTTACTATGGATTTGTTGTTGGGCTCCCACGGACTCAGAAGAAGTTCGATGCAGCATGGGTGATTGTGGATAGATTAACCAATTCGTCTCATTTCATTCTAGTGGTGACTACTTACTCTTCAGAGCAGTTGGCTCAGGTTTATATTCGTGAGATTGACAGACTTCATGGCGTATCGGTATCCATCATCTCTGACCAGGGTACACAGTTTACCTCGCGGTTCCGGGGGGTTGTACAACATGAGTTAGGCACACGGATAGAGTTGAGTACAGCATTTCACCCTCAGACAGACGGGCAGTCCGAGCGCACTATTCGGATACTGGAGGATATGCTTCGTGCGTGTGTGATGGAGTTTGGGGGCTCTTGGGATCAGTTCTTGCCGCTCGCGGTGTTTGCCGACAACAACAGTTACCCGTCGAGCATTCAGATGGCTCCGTATGAGGCCTTATATGGGAGGCATTGTCGATCTTCGGTGGGTTGGTTTGAGCCGGATGAGGCTAGGCTATTGGGTACAGACTTGGTGCAGGATCCTTTGGAAAAGGTTAAATTGATTCAAGATCGACTTCGTACAACCCAATCTAGACAGAATAGTTATGCGGATCGGAAGGTTCGCGACGTTGCATTCATGGTTGGGGGGGGGGGGGC
>MCJB01003758.1:97489-210781 GCA_002018475.1 Nicotiana obtusifolia
CTCTCTCTCTCTCTCTCTCTCTCTCTCTCTCTAAATTAGATCTCTCTCTCTCTCTCTCTTCTTATTTTGTAGTAGTACTAAACAATACTCCACATTTTTCCCTTCAACCAACCATTTCTCTTTCACTCATTCTGGTTTTTACTTTCAGAATAAATCAAAAATTACCACGGGAACACATTGTTTTTAGCATGTGACATCTTTAGAGACTAAAGGTTATGACAACTTAGAAACTTTTGTACAGTTAAAGAAACAATTACTCCCTCCGTTCACTTTTACTTGTCCAGTATTCTAAAAATAGATTTTCACTTTTACTTGTCACTTTTAGCATATCAAGAGAAGATAATTCTTTTTCCTATTATACCCACAATATTAATTACTCATTTCAAATTATTTTCTCCAATTCATTAAAACTATGCATCAATTAATATGGGTATCATGGTAAATTATGCACTTCATTTATTATTTATTAAGGGGTGTGCAAAGTCCATAGTGGACAAGTAAAAGTGTACGGAGGGAGTATATAAGAAGGTTCTAGAAGTTGAGATCTAATTTTAATTGAGTAATCGCATATTAAGAGGGAGTAATAAGTAATTTTCTGGCTTAGAAAATGAAACTGCAGAACATATGCTTTTTAATTGTCACATTTTTTAAAAAAAAAAATGGAAACTAAGTCCTGTTAATTGGAATGACGTTGATAATATTGTTGATTTCTTTTTATGGTGGAATGATAACAAACAAATGTTTTGATGTTGTTATGGTACTAAACTTGATTGTAATCATCACGTGGCATATTTGGAAAACTAGAAATCTTTGGTATTTTAGTAATGAAAAAAATGATCCTCCTCGTATTGTTGCAAACGCATTGTTTGAATATAATGAATTAATTGAAATAAAGCTTGCTAACTCACCAAATTGTACGTTACAAGAAAGTTATGAATCTTCACTAACTATGATCGAAGATGAAATTTGTTTATTTGTAGATGATGCACTACATGTTAAAAGAAAGAAGGCTGGACAATAAAGGTACTTTGCTTCATACCCATGAATCCCCGATTCAGTTTATTGGGAAGGCCATGATTGCTGAGACTTTTGCAATTAGGAAAGTTATTTACAGGGCAATTCAAAATGGATGGAGGAAAATACATATTTTCTTTGATGTGAAAGGATAGTAGAGACATGTTGAAGAAAAGCTTAAAGGCTTCTTGGGATGTTGAAGTGGCTTATGAGGTTATTTAGAACATGTCTTCAAACGTTGAACATGCTCTTTTTTTTTTTGTATATATTTTAGGATGTTTTATTCTGTTGCTCATAACTTGCAGTTCTCTATTTCTTTAGTACATGTTTTTTTTTCCGAGAAAAGTATGTTACCAAGTTGGATTGTAATGAGGCTGTATGTTCCTTTGGGCATATCTTGTCCTTAATGAGTTAATAGATAACTGTTTTTTTATGAAAAAAGAAAGATAAGTAACTTTGAGAAACTATTATAGATTTTTTTAAAAGAGCGTAGACGTACAGCGTAATTTTACTGAAAATAAGAAGAATTGCAAATATAAAATCAATTATTTAGCCTTTCTAAAACCATTTATGCTTGTTAATATGACAAATTGAAGCTTCAACGTTTCTAAAAACCAATTCCTAATATAATAGGTCGTTTAGAAATTCTTTCTAGATAGGGGTTAAAGTAGCCAAAAAGTGAAGAAGATAGATACCTAATAATTGACCAACATATAATCTGACCAGATACCTATTAATTTGCCACATTTTATATATCATATAATCAATTAATTAAACCAACAACAGTTATAATTGACAAACACCAGACTTTGCATAAACATATATTTCAATCATCTAAAAAGAACATAATAATAACCTGTTTAGTTAACTACAACAACACGTGGATTACATATCCTTTGTCAAAGATTAAGTTCACTATCCAAAGATACAAACTTCATTATCAAAAAGGGAGGGAACTTAACATATCCTCGCCCGCTTCGACTAAATGAAATAAAGATCTGGTTATAACAACCCAAGAGTAAGGTATATCTAAATTAGGTTAATAACTATATCTGGCACATCTAAATCAATAGTTCAGCTCATCAATCTATCAGTTTATAATCATTTTACAACAAACTTATTCTAATTTCAAACGCAAATGGAACTTTAATATCTCAATTTAAGCTAGGACTTCTCTTCATCTGACTGACATGTTGGTCCTGGATCGGCATCAACATCGACAAAGAACTCTTCTACTGACCAAAAAAAGAAAAAACAAATCAAGCAAGAGAACAGTCATCTATAAACATAAAGAAGATGAAACAACATTTGTTTGAGTTAAAAAGAAAAAAACCGATGATGTTGTGATGGTTACTGTATATGTCTTACAGCTAAACCACCTCTAGCTTTTTCAAAGTGGAAAGCAGAAAATCGGAATTTTCAAAGAGAAGCATATGGAAATGCAGACTGATAATATTTAGGTCCAAGCATGCTAATGTGCATTCATGTATTACTTTTAACTTATATATTTATACATGATTAAACCATGTATGCTGCAAATGCGACAAATGAAAGCCAGAATGCACTAAACGAGGAACAGAAGCGTCAAATTCCAGACAAAGCCACTATTATGGTCCAATGTAGAGAAAGAAATTTCGGAGTACGAAAGACCACAGCAACAGCCATTAAAGTGCATCTAATAACTTAGGCAAAAAACAGCACACAAGTTGATATGCTTAATGCTACCATTTTGTTGAACATTTCGCAGTTTATGATTCAAAGCTCAACATACGATGGGCAAGAAAGCAAAACAATCTCACCTATATCATCTTGCTCAGGAGAGTCGAGTAGAATGTCTGAATCAGAAGGCAAAAAAGCAGAACCAGGATAGTTTCCAAGAGGTCCTAGATCTGATAAACGTCAACCGGAACAAAAGAGGAAAAGAATTCAAAAACTCTGAGCAAAAAAGCAATCCATAAAATCTTCATTGAAGAAACAGCGCATTATCATACTCGTTACAAGTGCTACTGCAACCATATCTCTATAAAACACATCCTCGAATACATATCATTTAACTAATCTGTAAAATTGGTCCCTTTTCACTGAACAGGAATACTGTGATGCAACATGTTTGCAGTCCATTTGTCTGATTTGCTTATGTATACCCCACTAACTAACAATAAACAAGCTAACACATACTAAAATACTTGAAAACTATGTACTTATCACAAAATGGGAATAAGTCCTTGACAAGTATGAATCTACATGCCAACAAGCCACCCAACTTTTCCTATCTGGGCAGAGGGCCAACTAGCCACTACACCATGCACTACTCAAAGTTACTGTCAAATGAATCTCTTTTTCATTTGCTAGTCAAGCATTTTGTTTATCAAGAAATTAACGAAACACACAGCTGATAGAGATAAATATAAGTAGTGGTGATTCTGCTGCAGAGCCAGAACCTATAAAGCATTTCCTGAAAAACTGAAGAAAAACAGCCTCCCGGGAAATAGGAAAATTCTGAAGATACATTTAGCTCTAAGGTAAAGGGAGGCATTAATTTGAAAACTACTAAATGCTTTCTGAAAGCTGATAGCAGAAATACAGACATCTTACAGTGGGGCCAAAACTTCAATAACATCGAGTAGTAAAGATCTTTGGCTAGAGAAAAAGCAAAAATAAAACTGATATTTCATGAAAACAGACATATGGTTATGTGTGGAAAATCTGACTTCTTCCCACACCAAAGTTCCTACTTGGCGTAGAAGTACCCTGATTTTGTGTACACTTACCATACTTTCTCCAAACCGAATGTTACAGTTTGCAGTGGTTGACAATTAACATTAAAGTTCATACATGTATTGGTGCTAAATAGACCAACATATCGCAACCTTCATCTAGTATTCCAAAAGTAAAATGCAAAATAAACTCTCTTTATGCAAATGGACTTTATTTGTAATGTGAAAAGCCATCGGATCAGATTCTGGACGAGTATCTTCAACTTTGATAAAACTCCATATCATGAATTGCCATAAGAGTTCATTTGTAATGCTTCGAATAAGACAACAAGAACAAAGTTCTCAAATTAATTACTCTTCTTAACATCAAAGGATGCACAAAAGGAGTGAGAGGGAAGTAGAACCTCACTGCAAATTAATGACCAGAGATAAGAGTTGTGTATAAGCAAACTTACCTCCCAAATTGGACAAATCTGCTGTTAGATCTGAAAGACTGAAATTCCAAGGAATCTGAGCAAAAGATCTCAGTGAATCCCTAGAATTACCAACACCATTATCAGGTGGAAGTTCTAATCCTACTGAACTTGCTACATCAGATGGGAAAGCAGCATCAAGGGCTGACGTGTCAACTCCCATCCCCGAAATCTCTGAAGCCGTAAAGGGAAAATGGCCGCTGGAAGCTACTGATGTAGGGCTTACGGCCATATCTGACATTGATGACATGGCATTGCTAGGTGGAATAGTTGGTGCTACATCCGATGCACTGGTGTCAATCACCATACTGTCAGCAGAAAAAAATTGTAAAGCGTCATTTGTCAAGCCGTATCTCCACCAACAAATATAAACAGCCCCGCAGCCAATGCACTTCAACTATCAAATTAATTATTTATTCATCTTTGGAAAGAAGAAGAAATGAACCTCGTTTCCTTGATAGAAGAATTAAAACTAGACATGGGCTACAACACACAAGTAGGTTCAAATAAATTTCCAATTTTAGAATCAAGGAAAACTAATTCATATATAAGAAAAAATTCTCACTCGTTTCCAGAATTCATCCTCATCGGATGATAGTTTCCTGGCGCTGGCACACCATTAACCACATGGCAGCTGGACATGCCCATTGGATCAAGATGAGGTTGACCTGCAGTTGGCGCTGGATGTTGCTGCAGGACGGGATATCCCATGGGTAAGTTGTTGACTGCACTGGAAACAAGTGGCAATGAATATAACGATAATAAAAGCTAAAAAAGACCTGTTAACCTGTTCTGAAAATAACAATATCCATATGCTCTATTCAAGTAACTTAACTACAATTTGAAAGGCCATGTTACTTAATATTGAGGAAGAAAGGAAGCAGCTGAAAGGAAGTGCAGAGGGCAAGATGAACTACACACTTTGTAAAACCTTATATTGTATACAGTTGAACATTTATTTTCAAGTTCCCACAAGATATAGTTTCATCCACCAAGATATTCAAGCTTCTTCACTAATAAAAATTAGTACGGTTTGAAGCTTGGAAAAATTGAATAAGCCATAGCTTCAGCTGAGCAGCCACTCCAACTTGTTCACAAAATGAAAAGATTGGAAAGACGGACATAGAAAAGGCTCAGTAAATAATGATTGGACAACCTCATGTTTCAATAACTAATCCGGAAGCAGAATAATGCAGTAACTCTCGCCTTCATACAACAAATAAATTTACCTGGCATGGTGTTAATCCCGTTCTGCATCGGAGCCAACGGAACCTTTGGAGGCACTGGATATTTCATTAGATGATATTGATGCTCAAGCAAATGATTGAACAAGATGATTTGTTTCTTCAGTTTAAGCCTAATGTAGTAGGCCCGAAAGAAATCTGCATTTTCTTCTTCTAATTTTTGCCAAACTGGATACAATATGAAAAAGATTTAAAAATTGGAAACTGAAAACTTAAAGTAAACTACTCAATAACCATAGTCATATACCAGAAAATACTTGGTCAAAATACATGTGAAACGGTAGATAGCATATATGAAGCAAGCAGCCACAATCACAATTCATAAACAAATTCATCAGTAACTTCATGTACTTACCTAGAGTTGTAAATCCAGGATCTATCCTTGCACGATTCAGAAGTGTTTTTACTACTTCATCCTTATTCATATACAATTGCAAGCACCGCTCAATCAAGTTTTGGACCTGCAACAAATATAAAGTTAAAAGACCCCAGCACAATTTCCCAATGTATGATCGAGGCAAAAGTAAGAACTTAAAGACTGTCTTACGAGTTCAATATCTTCACGTGAAACTTTCCTATTATCATTGCCTGATGCAGAAACAGAACCTGCATCAGCTACAGGTGTATCGGCTGTATGCTTCTGCGGGTCATTTTGGGTCTCATGAGAAGCCTGGGTTGACGGTTTCTTTTCTACAGTGTTTTGTGGATCCTGCAATATATTGTGAAATAATAAAATTATGAAAATATGATTCCATATCTGAATAATAACTTACCAACTTAATCTATGTTTTAAAGAAAAATCACAAGAGCTTCAGAATTTCAGAAAAACTTATTTTACAACCTATTTAGTATAGAATATCTCTGTGTAATCACTTATTACAGAACAAAACGGATAACCTAATTGCAGATAAGAGAATCCTCACCCTTCAAATAAAAAGTTACAGAGGTTGGCCACAAGTTAATAGCGCGAATGTTGTCTCCAATTAGCAGCATTTCAACACTTTCAGAAAATGATAGGTCGCATTGCCAAGACAATGCAACATATAACCAAGTAAACGAGCAAGAAATGAAGGAACTGAACACAGCAAGGGAAATCTGCTGGAATATAGATAAAATAACCTGTGTGGTCTTCATTTTAGCTCAACTTCAGGCACATTATATATCTCCATGAAGCTCCAACATTCCACTGCTGCAAGTTGTATCACTACTTCTGGCACTCTGCATATGGAAATTGGAGAACTAATCACCTAAAATAAAAGGTAACCATCAATAAGTAGATGTAAAAAAATCACATGAATTCGATGATAGAGGAAAATTAAAAATTTAAAGTTTAGCCTAAAATTTAAGAGTTGAGAAAGCAAGCATCATGTTCAGTCCAAGAGCTGATATATTTCAGATAATTGTCAAGTCTAAAAGAAACATTACACTCCCGTTTCCCGGATTGGAACTGATCCATGGTAGTTAAAAGCTCCATGGATCTTGACAAGTTAAACTTAAAAGAAGAAAATTTATTCCAAAAAAGGAGCAAGCTATAAGAATACAGAAAGGAACCTATTACACTGGATAGTAAATGAGTCTGATACTTATTTATTTTTTATCTTGTCTATTTTGTTCATTAAGCCCCAATATTCTCAAGTAACTACTTGGCATCTCAAACTCTTATCCAAAATTGCCTGTTCTCCGAACCTTCAAACTTAAATCTTGGATTTGCCTCTTTTACATTGTAAGCGCTCAAGCTGCACTATATTCAAATAATGCAAGAAGTAAGGGAAATGGAGGAGCTAATACTGTTGGAAATGGAAAGAATTTGATTGGAATAATACTACAAAGAGAATGGCTTCAAAAAAGTGTCTCCTTGTTTTTCTTTCTCATTTTCTACTGTTTACAACCTGCCCAGATTTGAACTCTACTCTACAGTGGCAATTGATAAAGTGTAACACTGTCCTAAAAGATTTATATTTCTCATGTATTGTTTAAACTCCTTCGAAATCTCAGAATGCTTATGTACTGAAACCCAAAAGTAAAAATTCAAAAACAAACAAATTCTAGCATGAGCAAACATCGCATTCACGAGATTAACATACCATAACCAAGAATCCTGAAAAGTTACAAAAATAATCAAGTAACCAAAAAGGAAAACTCTCCACTAAAGGTTAAGACTTTCCTACCAAATGTGTGACTTTAACTTGCTAAAAAGATAAAAATTCTATAGTAAAGTTTAAGTCTTTTCTACCAAATTCTTGACTTTAATCCAAATCCAGAGTTGTCTCTTGATCAAAGCTGAACTGTAGAAATCAAAACAACCCTAATCCAATTAGGCAAAAATAAAGATATCCACGCAACAAGAACCTAGTACAACACCTCCAGCTTAACATAGAAAATACATTTTAAAAGTAAAAATTCTCAAAGATCTAAAAACCAATAGCAGAGAGATTACCATTTAAATCAAGATTCTCTTGTTTCCAATAAATCAAGGTTGTTTCTTATTCAAACAACACTTAAGAGTATATCACTCAATTAACAATATTAAAAATTTCTTAACAATACAAAGCACCAGTCTGACAAATCTTTAACCAGGGTCAGATTTATACTAATTTTAATTTATAAGCTCATTGAAATAAAAGCAGCATCAAACACCCAATTCAGAAATGAACAACAATATGTGCAGATAAAATCATTAAAAAAGGAAAAAAATCCTAAAACCCCAACTCAAGAAATGTTTGTATACTAAAGAGAAAGCAAAATAAAAAAAGACCAAACCTTTGCCTTGCAAGGTGGCTAGTGAAATCTTGGTTACAGTGGCAAATGAACAAAGTGTTAGCAAAATTGAGCTTACTAAAATAGATTAAAAAAATGAAAATTAACAAATTATCAAGAAAAAGAATAAAGGGAAAAGGTTAAAGGAGGAGATGAAGAAGAGAAAAGTGTAGATGGGATGTGCTTACAAGAGCTAGAGGAGTAGAACAGTTAAGAAGGAAGGTTTTAAAGCAAATTGTGGAAAAATACGGTTTATGAGCTGCTGCTGTTTGTTTATTGGTCCTTTTGCCCAGTAAGTAAGAAAATAGCAGTAATGGAAAAGTGCAAATTACCGCCAAAGATTGGTTTCAATAATACCAGGATTATTTTATTCTAATTTGAATTCAAAGTGGACAATATGCTTGATACGAATTTTAATTTTTTTTTTTTGTTTCTCATAAATTTAAAAGCTGCTACAATTGTGTTCATATTTTTTTTGGGAATATTTCTAACTGGTAATTATAAAATAGTCACAGTTTTAAAATTAATTAAAATTTAGTCACTTTTTTATATAAAGATAAAATATGAACCAAAAAACCCTTAAAAAATCGGAAATTCTTTTACACATGAGATTCCAGTATAATGTGCTGGAATTTCATAATATGCTATAGTTACAACATAATATGCTGAAAATTTATATGTATGATCTCTATAATCCATCATATTATACTCGAACTTTTCATGTTTCAACTAAGATATTTTTGTCCATATTTTATCTCCTCGTAAAATAATGACTAAACCATGCTATTTTCACTTTTTTTATTAGGGCAAATTTTATCATTGGAAAGCAATTATTTGGTTATATTAATATGGGGCTTTTTCTAGACATAGTTTGATTGTAAAATTTAGCCTGAAATGAATTTAAATTTATATAATCGATCCTAATTTATTTGGATATGATACTTAGCTATTGTTATTGTCGTTAGATTCTAAAATAACTGGTGCACTTATATCCTAGATCTGCGGTTCCAAATTGTTCTTTTGCATTATGCATCTGGTATTTGCTACTCCTTTTAATATTTCTTACTTTAGAAAAAACTAAATCGATGACAAAAAGAAAGAGCTAAGTATTAAATTTTATAATAGGCAGATTCTTAAACAGTTTTATTTTTTCGACACTTAAACAGTAATTAAACACACAGCAAAAAATGACACTCATTGATGGATTAAATTTGGTTGTATTTATTCTTAATTTGGCTTATTTCAAGAATAGTTCTTCTTGCTTATGTTGTTTGACCTATTTTTAGACTTTGTTCTATTAACCTGATGGTTGAAAGTGCTACTAGGATAATGAAATATATTTTACATGTCAGAAATCTAAGTAAAAAATAAAAGGCAATTTAGTCTTTTAAGCTCTCGCTATTCGCGAGGTTCGACAAAAGGTCGGATCATAAGGGTCTATTGTACGCAGGTTTGCCCTGCTTTTATGCAAGAGGTTGTTTTCACAATAAAAGGCAACTCGGTCTACTAAGCTCTCGTTATCTGCGAGGTTCGGGGAAGGGTCGGACCACAAGTGTCTATTGTAAGCAAACTTGCCCTGCTTTTATGCAAGATGTTGTTTTCACAGTTCGAACTCGTGATCTTCTGACACGTGATAGCAACTTTACCAATTACGCCAAGATCTAAGTAGATTAGTAAAAAGTGATATGAACTCTCACTTGTTGAACCAACAAAAAAACCTCTCATTTATGTTTTGAAATGAACTATCACCTCTCCTGAGTAAGCAGTGGTTCTTTTTTACATACTAATGAAAGTTGCACGAGAAAAAAGGAAGAGAGAAAGAAAATCATAGGAAAAGAACAAAAATTGCATGATTTGAGACCAAATTTTGTGCAACATGCACATGGAGAAGCTGTCTGGCCGTGGATGAACAAATACAAATAAAAGTATTAACTTTCCATATGCATATTTTGGGTCTGCAAAGAGACATAAAGTTTGTAGTGCAAACTCAACTTGTTGTCTGTCTTCTGTTGTTTTGCCTCTCTTTTTGTCTCTCTTTTTCTTTTTCTTTCTTTTTCTCTCATAAATAGAATACTTGGAAAAAAAGGTGTAAAATAATTCCTGATAGAAAATACTTTTTCCCTAAATGATATTTACCCGGGCAAATCTAAGTAGGTGTTTGGAGATAAAAGTTATAATTTTTGAAAAAAAAATAGTATTTGGAGCTAGGTTGAAGAATAGTAATTGAATTTGAAATTGTGTTTGGACATGTATTTTGTGAATGGGGAAATAAAATTTTTTATAAAACTCATTTTCGAAAAATTATTAAAAACTTATAAATTTCACGAAGAAATACATTTTTGACAAAAAAATAAAAAAAATATCTATGAACAAACGGGTCCTAAATTAATGGAAACTCAAATTTTTATTTGAGTTGTAGCAATAACACAAGTAGTAATATGTTTTTTGGTTGGGGGCTCAGACTGAAAATGTCCCACAAAGTAGATCTTCTTGTTCGTCGAGCCGATCCTTTTAGAGTATATTATAATTATAATTTGGCATCCAATGGCCAGAGGACCACTCCTTTCTTTGCCCCATTATTGCATGCCAAATTGCCTATTGCCAATACGTTAGGTATCTAGCTAGTATAAAATATCTACATATTCAACACCTTTTCCTCTTTCCACTTTTCACTTATTTCATTTCTTTTAATTTGACTTTCTTCTTAGTCAAGTTTCATAATTTTCTTAATGTCGAATATCTTCAAGAAATGCAGATCACGAAAAAAAAAAAAAAGGAGTCTTGATACCATCACTAACACTGTAACACAAACTTTTCTTATGTTAGTTACAGTGGGGAAAGATTGGTCAGTTAAATATTCTTATAAAAATTATATGGTATATATACATCAAATATTATTCTTGTTATACATATATAAAGTTTTAAACGCCAGTATTAAACTCTCTTAGCAAAATTCTTGATTTGCCACTTATGTAATAATTAATGGCGAAAAGAATTTACTAATGTATTTAAAGTTCTAAGCATATAACCATATAGGTAAGGGCCTTCATATGCCAAATTGGTGTGCTTTCTATATTTGTTTGCATGTGCATGCTCATAAAGACATAATTTAAGCCTATTAGTTATTAGTTATTACTCAAGTGAAAAGATGATCATGGACGTAGAGTTGACGATTGACAAATTAGATTAATGGATTACAAGTTAAATACACTTGAGTTTCAATTTTTTGTACAAAGCCGTAGATGGTCATGAAAGCAATTGTGATAGGTCAAAAATCCATCTGTTTCTAATCTTATTACAACAACATATCCAGTATAATTTTATAAGTGGGATTTGAGGAGAGTAGTGTATATGTAGATTTTACCCCTATCTTGTAGAGATAGAGAAGTTGTTTCTAAACTTGTTATATGTAGAGTTTAATGACGTGGATGTTGATATATTATATTGACATTTCAAGAAGAAAATTCATGTTCAAATGGAAGAGCCAGACTAATTAGCTTATGTATTATCCTGCTTCAAAAGTCAGGGTAATCCAATGAAAATCTTCTTCATGAGAAAAACCTGTGTTGGTTAATTACAAAGAGAATCAATATATATATATATATATATATATATATATATATATATATATATATATATATATATATATATATATATATATATAAAGTTGTGCTCTTTCTTTGGCACATGAAACTTTTACATGTATATTGAAGATCCAAGGTAGTGGATACGAGCTTTTTGAATACAATCGATTTGATTTAAATACAAGTGAACTTTTTTAGTATATAAATATATACACACGCGTATCTGCAGTTATATTAAATTTGAACTTATTGTTGTATAAAGAAATAGTGATATCTATTGTTCTTGCCTTACCATTAAAAAATAATGGCATATCAACAATAATAACATATTCAGTGTGATGCTGTCACGATCCAAAATCTTTCCGAAGGAATTATGATGGCACCTAGTCTCTAAAACTAGGTAAGCCTAACACATATCGAAATGATAACAGGTTTTACAAACAACTATTAAACATGAATCGAAAATTTCTAAATAAGTCAGTAATCTCAACATGATACAATATCCCAAAACCGGTAGTGCAAGTCATAAGTCTTTCTAAGAGTAACTATATATAATGAATATATCAATATTCCGGAATAATAGGAAACAATGAAAATAAATACAGCAGAAGGTGACTTTGAAGCCTACGAACGTCCGACAGGTATACCTTGAAGTCTCCAGCCGCACAAGCATGAGTCTCAAAATCAACTTGATCTGAAGTACCTGGTTCTGCTCAAAAATGTACAAAAGTGTAGCATGATTCACCACAATGATACCCAGTAAGTATCAAGCCTAATCTCAGTAAAGTAGTGACGAAGCCAGGTCAAGACACATACCAGACATGTAAACATGTACAGGATATAACATAAAGCTAACAAGGAAATAACATCAATTTAGGCCAATAGTAGAAGGATTCTAAATTACAATCAACAGTGAAAATAATGGGAGCACGAATAGCAACGACAAACAACCAAATAATTAAGTAACAACACAGCCGGGGTACAAGTGAGATATGAACTTGTCCAAGCAAGGGAAACTGATGACAACTCTATCAATCAAAACATTCATAATGCACGAATTTCAACAAAAATTATCCCAGACCACTTCTCATAATCGCAGATCATTGTCCCAATTTCCAAACTTTACACACAAGGCACCTTGCGCCCACATTTTTCAAATCACTTCCGCATGGCAAAATCCACGTGCTACCCGGTACATAGTATCCGGGTCAAATGCTAATTGAGATGTTCAAGAGATTTATTTATATATCGTAAAGTAAATAACAGTTTCTGAACCAAGTAGGAAATCAATGAGAAAATGAGTTTATTTTAGAAATCATTTGGGTGAAGAAAATAACATTTTCAAATAAAATAAATCAGCGGATAAGCTACTGAATTTAATGTAGAATTTATTAAATTAAAACATAATGCAATTCTTTTTAAGTACAGTAAAAACATCAGAATGGTAAGGAGATTAAGTTGAGAAATCAATTAAAGTCAAATTTAACAACTATTAAAAATAGTAAAATACCGAATTAAACGACGAGTTTTAACTTGAGAGTCACATAAGGTAAGCATATTAATAATTCTTTTATTTATAACCGTTATGTTACCAACAACTCAACAGGGTATGAGATAATGACTCAGCATAGTAAATTCATCTTAAAAATCAATTCATCAAAATAATAGTAATAGGAATGGAAAACAGGAAATGACGGCAAAGCAGTAACTAATGAAAACAACTCAACCCTCGAAAAGCTAGTAAAAACCAGGAATACCAATCCTCAAAGTCTCATACGAAAGAACCGAAGCCAACAAAATACAACAAGGAATACAAACACATAAACCGTTGCGCGAGTAACCCGATCCAACTGCACAACACGATCCTCCCGTATTCTACCATGTAAATATCAATAATAATAAGTAAATATATATGTTGCGGTGCACAACCTGATCCTACCGTACAACACGATCCACCCTTATTCCACCATGTAAATATCAATAATAATAAGTAATATCTATGTAGCGGCGCGCAACCCGATCCCATCATATGATCAGAATGAATATCATAATTCTCCCTTCTTTCACTATATCAACCACCTTTATTTCACCTGTTGCGGCGCGCAACCCGATCCACCGTATCAATATAAATTCACCCTTATTCCACCTGTTGCGGCGTACAACCCGATCTATAAATAAATCAATAACCTCAACAATTCAATACTCAATTTACCAAAATGTTTGCAATCAAAGGGTATGAGTACACGGCAATAAAGGAACCACGTAATAATCAAAGGAATGCAACAAATTTTACAAAAACAACAGGACAAGTAAAGCACGTGACAACTAAGGTGTTCAAGTAAAACAGTTAAGACAAGTAGCAAATAGGCACAAAGTCATGAATGGCTCAACAGTTAAGAGGTAACAAGACAATAAGGAAGGCAATAACTTCAACTTAGGTATATAAGGGCAAAATAACAAGTAAGAGGTATAATAAGTGCTAACAACGTCAAATAGAGCATGTAAGAGTAGATTAACAATGAGAGATATAACACGTTTTGACAATTCAATTAAAAGCATGAAAAGAGTCGAGATAACCTAAACCGGTCAAATACCACATATAGCCTCTGTACCTACTCGTCACCATGCGTACACGGCTTTCACATAACACAAATAGCATAATCAACTCGAATCCTAAGGGGTAGTTTCCCCCCCACAAAGTTAGACAAGATAATTACCTCAAAGAAGCTTAAACCGATACTCTAAAATGACTCTCATGTGAAGCAACTTCCGAACGGCTCAAATCTAGCCAAAATAACTTAATATCATGAATAAAAATCATAGAAAATAATTTTGGATAATAAAGCTTCGATCTTTAATTAAAACTAAAGTCAACCCAAAAGTCAAACCTCGGGCCTGCACCTCAGAACCCGATATAATTCACAAAAACCGAACACCCATTCTGATACGAGTCAACCATACCAAAATTATCAAATTCCGATATCGAATCACCCTTCAAATCCTCATTTTACATTTTGAAAGGTTTTTATAATTTTTTTCCAAATTTCCAACTTCATTCACTAATTAAATGATGAAAATAACAATGGATTCATGAAATATAATAAAATTCGGATAAGGAACACTTACCCCAATGGATTGCTTGAAAAACCTACAAAAAATCTCCCAAAGCCGAGGTCTATAACTCCTAAATATGATAAAATCCTCAAACCCTCGAAATATATGTTCTGCCCAGCATTTTTCGCATTTGCGAACAGAAATGCTGCATCTGCGGCCTCGCATTTGCGAGAACAAGTTCACATCTGCGAATACAACTTACCAGGCCAAGATTCGTATCTGGGGAAAAAACAACCGCACCAGCAACAGCGCAGAAGCGCCAAACGATCTGCAGATCAAACATTTTCGCATATGCAATCAATTCGCACCTGCGTGAAAAACTCCGCAGAAGCGAGCTTCTTCCTAAGCCTCAATTATCGCAAAAGCAACCAAACTAATGCAGAAGCGGAGCCGCACCTGCACTCCAAAATGTCGTAAGTGCGAAGCACCAGAACCATACCTGCCCAAAGCATGAAAATGATCTGAAGCTCGTCTAAAACACACCCGGGGCTCCCGAGACTCCGTACAAGCATACTAACAAGTTTCATAACATAACGCGGACCTACTCGAGGCCTCAAATCACATCAAACAACGTCGAAACTATGAATTGCACGTCAACTCGAACCAAGTGAACTTAGGAACTTTCAACTTCTACAACTCGCACCGAATCATATCAAATCAACCCGGAATGACGTCAAATTTTGCATGCAAATTCCAAATGACACAACGGAGCAATACCAACTCCCGAAATGAAATTAACTTGATATCAATAAAGTCAACTCTCGGTCAAACCTCCCAACCTTCCAAACCTTCAACCTTCCAATTTTTGCCAAGATGTTCCGAAACCTTATAGAAACATCCAAATGCGAATCCGGGCATACGCCCAAGTCCAAAACCACCATCCGGACCTAGTGGAACGATCAAAACTCCGATCTGGGGTCAAATACTCAAAAGTCAAACTTGGTCAACTCTTCCAACTTACAGCTTCTTAGTTGAGAATCATTCTTCTAAATCAATTTCGAATAACCTGAAAATCAAAACCAACGATTCACGCAAGTCATAATACATCATTCGATGCTGCTCAAGACTTCAAATAGCTGAACGGAAAGCAAATGCTCATCGACCGGCTGAGTCGTTACAGATGCTAGAAGTGAGGTCTGGAGAGGGTAGGTTGTATGTAGACCATACCCCTACCTTTGTGAGGTAGAAATATTATTTTTGATAAACTCTCGACTAAGAAAAGCATTTTTCAAAATATGGTTGAAAAATATAAGATTAAAACAATTATGATAGAAATATTGTAGAATAGAAAAGTGATGACCGCATAAAAATAGTAAAGCTAATCAAAATAAAAAAAATGTCAGTAGTCATAAAATTGAAAATAAAGATAGCATAATGACAACAATATTAACAAGGAGAAGATGAAGCAGTTAAGGTGCTATAAACTGGAACCATACTCCTCTACATAAAGGAGAGCAATCGCTCGATTACTTACTAGCCTAGTTACGTTACTCTATCATAATCCCCTGTCTTCACGCTCTCCCATACTATAAAGAATGGCATATGCCTAGAGATTCTTTGTAGTATAATTTTTGAATTTTACCTTTAATGAGATGTTCTTATAATCGTCATGACATGCTTAAGACAAAGAGTTAATGATATTTTTGGTACATAGCAAAAGATAATTCACTCTTTCTCAAGCTCTATCTTGAGTCAACATGCCACATAAATAGAGAAGGAATGAGTATTCATAATCCAATTCCACTTCAAAGCTTGTAGGTTTTTAGGGACCGTACGATTACCGGGATTATGATACTAATTCGGTATTAAATTTGAAATTTTAATTTATCTACCGTTTTGGTTATTTGTCTTAGTTAATATCGAATAAATTTTATAATAAAAATTTTGATATTATATATCATATAAGAGGTGAAACTATATAATTGTGAGATTGTAAACTTAGGATAATCATAGGATAATCCGATTTTGACTATTTTTCAGAAAAATAAAATAAATGAAAACACTATTTATTTATGGAATATGATCAGTTTTTGAAAAAATTATGAAAAAAATATCAAGTTCTCAAAAAATGGTTTAGGGCAATTTTAGGTGAAATTTTTTCTTCACAAAACTTTAAGTTTTTTTTTTTTAAATAAAATATATATTCAAATACAATTTAAATTTTCAAAAATTATTTTCAACACAATTATAAAAAATTTTATTTCAAATTTCAGCCAAATCAATGTGCAAATGCTAGCGACATTTCATGTTCGTGAAATGATGGTTTGAAATTGGGAAAAGTCGGAAATGAGCAGCGGACATTATATGACATGTTTGTTTCCCTTTTTCTTGTTCAAAGGACAGATCAAACAAATGACTGAATTAGAAGTGAATCGAAAATCATACTCCTTATGTCTTGTCACTAAATATTGATCGGCTGTAAGAGCACACGTTTCAATAAATGAGTGGCAGATCGTGGCCTCCTTTTTGACCCTTCATTTTTCTTTCCTTTTTAATCCGAAATCTGTACCCCAATAATAGACCAATATTTATTATTATTTTTAATTAATATACATAAATTATGCGTTAATTTTATATATATATATATATATATATATATATATTATTTATCCGTCGATTATTATAAATTTAAACGACTAGATGGACGGATTAATTCTTCTTTTAAAACTTCCCGCTTAATAGTCGCGTTTTCTACTTGTCTTGACTTTCTTGTTTGGATATGACAAAATCATATTTCGGCCCACTTTGCACTTTTTGGACCTTTACCTAGGGTGCTTACGAGCGGATTGGACGGATTACTACGCTTAACGATTCGGCTTGTCGGTTATCAAATTATAAATATAATAACCCGTCAACCATTCAACAAGACAATAAGCGGATTAGTACGGATTAACAATTATCGAACGATATATTGGCTATATCAAATAAAAAAATTTTGAACCCTAATTCTTTTGGTTGCATAGCAAAGAATATTTTCTTGTAAGTTGTTAGATTTAATTACTACTGATATATTTAAAAGCACTAAAAGAAAGTGCCTTTTATCCCTTACTCTTCGGGACAACCGTACAATCAAGGAATATGTATATCAACAACTGAAGAAGAAAGAAGAGATGCACTTAACTTCTTAACATACATCATTTTGAGTACATGCTTTTCAATATAATGTAAACATAACATGTGTTTGACAGCAAAAGAAAGGGGAAACAATAGTTGGAAATTCAAGAAAGAGTACCTTGAAGTTCGCAAGAGTACCTTAGGGTTTCAAAAATTACTTTATATACATAAGGGTAAAAGTATAAATATAAAAATTCTTAACGGGTTAACGGTTCATTTGCTAAAACTTCAGACTAGACATGTTTAAATTTGTCCTGTAGTATGTAATTTTCTAATGAGTTTTTGCTAATGCATACTGAAGTTATTTAGTTCACTTGCTAAAATTTCATACCAAAACATGCTGAAGTTTTGTCTAGCAGTCTATTGAGTTTTATCCGAAACTTCAGTCTAAACAAGCTGAAGTTTTTTAGTTCATTTGCTAAAACTTCAGACTAAACATGCTTAAGTTTTTATCTTGCAGTAAGTAATTTTCTAATGAGTTTTTGCTAATGAATGCTGAAGTTTTGTTCTGCAGTCTACATTTTTGTCATGATGAGTGTCACGCCTCCTTTTTCCCGAGGGATAAGGGAGTTTTTCCAATTAAAGTGACATTATTCGAAATGAGATTATTTATTTAATTTAGAGTCGCCACTTGGAATAATTATTATGGTATCCGAAGCCACCGATTTATTTTAAAATTTCAAATCAAGGAAAGTTGACTCTATTTATGGTCCGCGAACACAGAAGACCAGGTAAAGAATTCTGTTAACCCGGGAGAAGGTGTGAGGCACTCCCAGTTCCGTGATTTTAGCACGGTCACTTAACAATTACACCTAGCTTAATTATCTGAATCATTACATGTTTAAAACCTTTCATGCGCTATCGTTTCTATGCCGCTTTTGATTGAATATTAAATCACTTTTTAGTATTTGCAAAGTTACTTCTTGAACAAGTTACGATGTCATACACTTGTCATTTTGGTACACATTGCAAACCGCGCCATGTGAAACACACCCGCGATCTACAACATGTTTATTATTATTATTTGAAGTTATGGTCAAGTCGAGTGAAACGCGTACTTGAATTGGGGTTACGTATCATGTCTATGCCATGAGAACCGTACCCATAGTCACGATGATTTATTAATCGCGCCTAAAGCAACTAGCGCGTGTTCATTTCCTAAAACTAATTTAAGATCGTTGTAGAGGTCATGATTTATAGACATGGGTAATATTGAAATAAATAAACTTATTGCTTTCGAAATAATTTTTACATATATTACTAATTCATTTGATACAAAAGTTTTGACTTTTCTTTAATTAATTTCAATATGGCTTAAGTCTTACACCTACTGTCTAGACATACACATGTATATATAAATATATTCATGTCCCGTTATTGACGAGCTGTAATTTTAAAGGCAGCTCCTCTATCACAAAATAATTTTCAAACAGGTACCCTTCTGTCTATTATCTTTAGATTTCAACTAACAAACAAAGGAGGGGAACAAAAAAGAAAAAGTGAAATCATAAATATTAAACACATTTCCTAAACAACTATACACAGTATTCGAAACTTCAAATCCAAAGACGCCGAAGTTTTAAACCAAAAGAATCATACCAGCACATGCAAAATTATTAATACGGCAACAATTTATTCAAGCATAATCTCAAAGCTAGTACAAAATAAACTGTAAAATGAAGCTCCAACATTAGGAGTTTAAGAAATGGACTACCAAATAAATATATTTTTAACACTAAGCAACAGTTAAGAAAAATAATAAAGAATCGCAACAAAGAGAGGAATAAGAATGACCTTTTAGAGCAACTATCTTTTAGATTAAAGGGAGCAGAACCTCCATGGAAGGTGTACAACCAACGATCTACAGTTGTGAGATCCAAAGGCATTAACCAAATAAAGGCCTTGAAAATGAAAGGAAGGAGCTCAGCTGCAGTTGGAGTGCATTGGCAGCTAATTTCAGCTCCAAACAGCTCTTAGAACGCCCAGAAATTGAAGATTAAACACTTCATTTCCAAGCGTGATTCAAACACGGATTTGCTTTCCTTTCTTCAATGAAAACTTCTCCAGGTCTTTGCTATTTTAGCTTCCTTCTTTTTTTAGATTTCAGAGGAGGATTTTTTTAGCCGTTTTTGTGAGCATATGTAGAAGTGTGGGTGAATGAAGAAGAGAGTCGGGGTCCGTTTATTTAATCTTTTAGTGGGGAGGGTATTAGGTCAGGCCTGGGCTAACGGACAGGTTTGGGTGAGAATTGGGCCGTTTACTAGCTTCTTCTTTGTTTTTGTTTTTAAAATTAATTTTCAAAATTAGCCAACTTTCTTAACAAATCTAATTTAAAAAACTAATTTGCAAAATAAACCCCTTTAACTATTTTTCTAACAATTAACTAATTTATTTAACTAACAATGCGTGTAAAGTGACTAATGTATTTTTGGCATTTTAGTGTTTTACAATATGCATTTTAATTATGCAGTTACAATCTAAAAGAAAAAATGTAAAGATAAAAAATATCTTTTTTTGTATGTTTCTTAGGATTTAAAATGCTACTAAGAAATGCATCAAACATAAATACACACAAAACAAATCAAATAAAAATATAGAGAAATTCCCAAAATTTTGTAAAATAGTTAAAAGCTATTTTGAAATTTTTAGGAGTAATTTTATATATTGGATAAAAATTACGTGCTCACAATGAGTTTTATCCGAAACTTCAGTCTAAACAAGCTGAAGTTTTTTAATTCATTTGCTAAAACTTCAGAATAAACATGCTTAAGTTTTTGTCTTGTATTAAGTAATTTTCTAATGAGTTTTTGCTAATGAATGCTGAAGGTTTTTAGTTTATTTGCTAAAACTTCATACCAAAACATGCTGAAGTTTTGTCCTGCAGTCTATAGTTTTTCCAATAGTCTTTTATTAAAGAAGGGCAAAATCGTCTTTTTAAATAAAAAGGGTACAAGTTAAAAAGGGGCGACCAAATAAGGCGCCCCATGCAATTTTTACCTAAAAAATTAAACTAAAAAACTGAAATTCAGGACGCACTAGATAATTCTTAAATAGCAGTCTTTTAGAGTGGCTATCTGGTGTCATTTCTACGAAATAGCCCGCACTGGCCATTTTTTGGTCATATCTTTAAAATATAACCCATGTCCTGAAGTTTGAGATTTCACAAGTAAAATTCGTGACATTATTATGGAGTTTCACTTGTAGAATTTTGAAACTCTACAACAATGGCTATTTATCTATACAAGGGCTGAAAAATTACTCTATGTAAATTNCCCCCCCCCCCCCTCCTCTTACGGTTCAGTGTAGAAATGACATCAGGTTGCTGCTTTTAAGGGTATCATTTAAAACATAGCCCGTTTCTAAAAAATTATTTAAAGTTCAGTCAATTTTGGCAAACTACTACAACTTCAAATTCATCAAATCTGCACTTAGAAGTGCTTAGTAAGTTTAAATTGTTATGTCTTTGTTTATTAGATGCTTACAGTTTATGAAATGCATGTTTAATGGTAGGAAAGCATGCAAAACAGCATTCTCCTGAACACAACTCTCCTCTCTTCAGAAAGAGTATATTCATAAGAATGCGCAACTCTGACTATAGTATCAAATTCATAAATAAAAGTCACAGGAAAAAGAAAACCTACAAATTTGTTAATTTGCGCACTCATTCCTATTCTACTCGAAAACTAGCCATTAGTTTGTATGAAATCATCAAAAAATAGAGACATCTGCATCAAAAAATGATATACAAATGCACACATCAAAGAAAATATAAACATACAATTTATCCTTTTCCTATTTTTCGCTGATCCCTCAATACTACTGCTCTTTGTTGTTTGAATGCAGAATCTAGCTTGCTCGAAAATAGAAGATTTACACTTCCACAGCAAAGAGCAGAGAAGATCATCAAAATCCATCGGATAGCCTTCCTTAGCGTCTGTTCCTGTAACAAATTCCCAGTTGCTACAAATTAGACATTAGGTGTGATGTTGTACTTCTCGCAGATTTTTTGTCCATTTTCATTCCACCACTTTTCTGCCTCTTCCTCTGTGAAGATTTTACGGCTGTAGGAAAGCACACGAAACTTCAGCAAACAAATCCAGATAATTCAAGTCGAAGCAAAGTTAATAATTAAACACTAATTTAGATTCATCTGCAATGCATTTATGTTTCATGAGTCTTTGTTTGATCTGCAATGACACTTTTTAATTAGGCACGTATAAAAAGGGCAGTCCGGCGCACAAAGCATCCCTTTTTCACGCAGAGTCCGGGAAAGGACCGCACCCTAGGGGTGTAATGTAGGCAGCCTACCCTGATGCAAGCATTAGTAGCAAATTCCACGGCTCGAACCCGTGACCTATAGGTCACACAGAGACAACTTAGCCATTGCTCCAAGGCTCCACTTTTAGGTAAGTATGAAGAGAATTATTCCACCTATTTGATGTCGAATACTTTTTTTTTCAAGAAACAAATTACAGTAACAAATTTTACAGGTATTTTAGCTGAAATCACAGTTTTCTGTTCCTCTCGCTAAATGCTGACTCTTCCAGCAATTTGAAGCTATTGATCAGAGGTTTACATGATCATGCCAAATAAAAAGGACATACATGCATGCAAATGAACCATTTCTGATATCAGTTGGCATTACTAGTTGTCAATTCAGGAATCATAATGGGCAGCCCGGTGCACAAAGTATCACGCGTTCACGCAGGGTCCAGGGAAGGGCCGCACATGTATGATTCCACGGCTCGAACCCGTGACCTATAGCTGGCACGGAGACAACTTGACCGTTGCTCAAAGGCTCCCCTTCAATTCAGGAAGCATAATAAGTTGTTAAATAGGGCAGCACATATGATGAATACAAAAACATGAAAATTCTCCGATTCACAAGTCAAATATCACATGTTATAAGCTCTTACTGAAGTTGTTCAATGGAAAGAGTAAACTGCTGAGCGGTTAGTTATTTTTACTCCCCAAAAAATGAAACAGGTTAAAAAGGTAAGTACCTGAAACGAACTCGTTTCAGTTCATTGCCTCCATCTGGTAAAGAAAAAAGATACAGGTAGATGCCTGGTTCAACTTGTATCATTCGCTCACTCTTCTGCTTTCTAGACTTAATACCCTTGGCTGAGACAGGAGTATTAGAACTACCACTGCACTCGGTTATGGCTGCGTAGGTTACACAACTACCATTAGAAGGACGGCTACGGTCAAACGATGTTTCTTCAGCATTAAAATCTAAATTGCCAGGAGAGATCTGCTCTTCTGGAAGCCTTTCAGTGATCTCCTTCAGCTGTAGAAAATTGGATTATCCATGCCATTAGAATACAGGACACCGATCTCAAAGGAATAAGCAGATATCCAAGTATCAACTGAAAACATTAGAAGAGATGGGAAGAAAGAAACCAAAGCAAATCTAATATAGTTGACCAGCGAGGAGACAATCGGCGATGGGAGGTATCGAGTTTGGAATATATGGAGCTGCTTTCATGCCACTTTCATCAAATTTAAGAAGTACGAATATTCTGCATCGCCAGAATATTCAACGTTTCACTTCCCTTGGCAAGTAAAACAAAATAAAAGTACTAGCCTAGTTGACAAACTGAGGCAAGTTCAACTTACAAAATCAAAGAGAATTGTAATTGTGAGCGACAAGACTAGAAGACTTTCTTTTCTAGATGTAATTTCATCTTCCTGAAGTATGAAAACTGCCTGTCCTCCATCTTTTAGTCTTCTCAACTATAATGTTTTTCCTCTCTGAGTCGAGAAGAGATGATTTTCTGCAACTAAACCATCTTACAGCAATTTGTACTACTTGTTACTCATCAGCTAGTTAAGCTTATGAAGAAAGTGATTCGTTTTATGCAGTAAGTATACGAAATGACTGGAAAATATGAGATACTAACCAAATAAACGAAAACACAGAAGACATACTCTGACTGCTTTCTGAGAATCTCAAATAGCTAGCCGATGCATAATGAGAACCTTATAGGTCATGCACATATAAGTGTGTACCATGTAAATTTATGACATGGTAAAACAGCGATGAGCAGTATATAGTTGAATGAATAATGTGAGCGCTACAATATCCGAACTAATAGATTGAGTTCCCACAAGTTGGAACTAGCTTCAGTAACTGCTAACAGAAAATGAATGACTGCAACTAATGAGCAAATAGATAACAAATTTATCTAAGAACAGAACAAAATTTGATCTGGGCGTATGATAATATAAAGCTATTAAAACTTGATTGAACTGAAGAATGCTAAAATGGTTACAAGATCTTTATGTGCAACAACTATGCAAACAGTGGAGATAAAATGTTTGAATATAAAGATCATCCAACCTGGACAGTCAGAGACTTGATTACTTGTTTTGCCGCTTTTCTTTTCTCTGCTTCAATAGCTGCTTTTGCAGTAGCATCCTTCAACTGCTTTGTCTTTCTCTCGAGTTCAACTTCAAGAAGTTGAGATTTTCTTGCAAGATCTTCCAACTACAAACGTTTTTGAGTCAATCTCATCAGTATGAACTTTGTTATCACGTTACTTAATTGCTCGCAGAGGTATGCATCAAGAATATTTAAACTAATGTGTATATTAGTCAGGATCAACTAAAAAGATACGTTATCAGTTAGGATCAATCAGAAAGATGTTATGACTGTAATTATGCATTCTTTCCTAATTTAGACTGTGTCAACACTAATTAAGTCATGGTTTCTTCAGCGACTAATCAAGCTGAACATTCGTCTAATTCTCTTCTCTACTACTTTTTTACATGGTATTAGAACCAGGGTACGAAATCATTTCCCTGAAAAATTGGTACATTATCCAGATATCCAGTTCAACCGTCAAAAGGACAAAAAGGCCAGAACAGGAAATTTTCCAAGGAATAGATACACAGAAGCTTCGGACGATCAAGGACTTAATTTTGTCTCTTGCAAGTGATTTCTAGGCTGCACTCCCGCTTCAAACCCAGCCTCCAAAATGGAAATCCCATCGAACAAAAGAGGAGCGTGTACACCTCCACTTCTTGTAAGCATGGCACTTTAACTATAAGTGCAATAACAGTCATTCAGCCTATTGCTCTTTCTCTTATCATAAGAGAGAGAGCATTGAAAACAGAAAAGAGAGCGCATTCTCAAGCCAAGATAAGTGTCGAAGACAATATGCGCAGACAAGTCTTTTCAGTGAGAGTAACAATTTTAGCTTAGCTAGGGTGGACTGAAAATCAAGCCAATCTTGATGAACTTCTCGCATCGGCAATCTAGTTGACAACCACTCCACCTAGTTCTCTGAGCCTTTCACATCATACTGACCTATCACCACCCTTTGAATCTCAATGGTTTAGTTTATCAGTGACTCCTCACTTAGAAATTCAGGTACTTTTTCTTCTTGTTTCAAAATTAGATTTTCCTATAATCTTTTGGTCTCAGATACCTCTAGTCATACCCCTCTATTACGTCGATTGCTTCTTCTTCTTTTTAATTTTTTAATTTTTTTGCATAAGGACAGGAGACATGCAGAGGTGTTAGGTATTCTGACACAGACTTGAATGGTCTCCTTCATATAGATGATCCACCTTAACGTGTTGCATCTTAACTGTCAGCGGCCTACTATCTTGGACACTTAAGAAGCTTGGTTTCATAGAAAATTGGAGGAAATGAACATATGAAACGGATTAGTGAGAGTCAAACCCATTACAAATTGTTTCAAATTCTGGGGTTCATGAAATACTAAAGGACATAGAATTTGATTGTTACATTATCAGGCAAAATTTTTTGAATAGAAAGTATAATTACCAGTTTTGTTAATATGAGTGACTAGTTAGCAGATATCCTCACAAAATCACTTCGAAACTTCAGGGTCGAATACATTAACAACAAGTTTAGAGCATACAATATTTAAGGTCAAATTTAAAAGGATATTAAGAATGTTTTTGTTAATTAAACAATAATTAAGAAGAGAATTGATATATCAGTTAGGGTCATTTAGGCAGATTTATTATCAGGATCAATCAAAGAGATTCGAGGACTGTTATTAATCCTTCTATCTTATTTCAGAACATGTTTAAACACTAATTAAAATCCATTAGCATGAACGATCGAGGTGAACATTCCTCCAATTTAATCCTCTACTTCACCTACAGTTTGCAACCACATATTCAAGGGGATGAATGATTCATACAGCATAGTCACTGAAATTCCCACCTAGTCCCATGTCCAAAACTAATCGATTTAAGTTTCTATCTTGATCGACCTTTATCTTATTAAATAAAGATGCAAAGCTACTGATCATCCACCTATGTAATTAGCTATCTGAAAATAGTTTGTTTGCTAGTTTTAAGATGCTAGTATAGTTGCACGTCATGTGGTCCAGCTATGTGACCAGGAGGTCACGGGTTAGAGCCGTGGAAACAACCTCTTGCAGAAATGCAGAGTAAGACTGCGTACAATAGACCTCTGTGGTCCATTCCTTCCCCGGACCCCCACATAGCGGGAGCTTAGTGCACCAGGCTGCTCTTTTATTAGTTGCACGTCAAATTAAAAGCAGATGGCTGCACATACAAGATTCAAAATTATAGGACAACTTCATTCTTAAGTAATCGCTGGATAAAGTGTAGAATGGTTTTCTCCTATCTTTTTCTCCTCATATCTTCTTCTTGTCAATGTGTCTACACGACGGTTCATGACATGTAGGTTTATAGGCTGTCCAACATCCCGTTGAAGGTAACACCGAAATGAGAAACAGCATTAGCCCATTTTCACGCATAAAATCAACAGATAATTTCTTGAAAACAGACCTTTCTTTCGTAAGGAGAGCTGAATTCAAATAAAAATATTAATCATCTAAACTTATAAAAAAACATCAACCATTTCAGGAACCTAATCTTGTAGCACCTAAAATCAACATAATGTGTATAGACATGAAATCATGTCATGTCTATCTATTGCACCGCATGCATACACATCTTTATCACATCGAAGGAGCAATTTGAAATGCGAGCATCACATACTCTATTGAACTGCTCCAATGACAGTTGTATTGGATATTTATAATTGAATCTTCCATATAAGAATATAAATTAGAAGTTGTGGCATGAATTTAGCATCATTATGATGCTGTTAAATGTTTTAGAACGAACTGAAAGTTAGTAACTGACTATTTGTTTTTAACTTTGCATTAGCACCTCATGAACTCAATAATAGGCAAAAACAATTACAGGCGGAGTGCTCATCAGAACACAGATTTATAATTAGCAGGAAGCCATAAAGAGATAGAGTTGAAATAACACAAGCATTAGGATTTAGCATGAAGAAACTGGAAATCTTTTCCACCGCATAGAAATAGCTCACCTGTGCCTTTAATTGTTTGACCTCCTGGCTTAAGCTCTCATTAATAGGCTTCAAATTATTTACAACTACTTTAGCTGTACGAACAGGACGATATGGAGTTGGTATTGCAGGCCATGATGGACTTGTCTTTCCTGGCAAAGGAGATGCCGACTGCGAAACCACTCTCGCACTCGGAAGAGAAGCCGAGAAGAGACTTTTTGAAACTCGAAATGGACTGATTGGTGATTTAGGTAAGGAAAAGCTTTCCCTCTGAGCATTTTCACTTTGAAAAGAAAATGCAGGGTTCTCATTTTGATCAACCCTGGAAATTCTGCCCTGAATGCGGTTGAATGAGTCAGAAGACGAGAGTCTGGAAGTTTGACCTACAAATAGAGGAAGCCCGCTCTCTTTATCTGTCTGCTCATAAGCCTTATAAATTCCAGTTTTGGCTTTTGGAACTCGAGACATAGATTCTGATTCAATTGTTTTCTGTAACTTGTCAAAACAATCATCACAGACGCGATATGGCTTGTTTGTGCTTGGGGCTAATGATGCTTTAAGTGATTTTTTGCTGCTGCATGCTTTGCAAAAGACAAACCCACAATTGTAACAATTATGACGTTTTCTTCTGAAATTGAAAGGGATACGACATCCAAAGCATACAGAATTATCAGCACTTAATGCCCAATTGTGTACACAAATAGCAGCAGTAAAATTTGAACCACACACTATTCTCTTTACTTGTTTATCCCTCAAAATATCTACTAGAGTAGGCGTATACTTATTCTCACAGTCCCCATGACCTAGTTGTCCATTTTCACCCTTTCCCCACGTATAAACTTCTGTTTTGGACGTCAAAACTGCAACATGGTGTGAACCACAAGAAATTTCCTCCACAGTGCTGTCAGCGATATTACCTTCTACACGAATTGGTAACTTCCCATTAGCTAGAGGGCAACCAAGCTGGCCATAAACAGTACTACCCATTGTATATACTCGGCCCGCAGTTGTCAATGCAACGGTCATGGTATAGCCACAGGCTACTTGACTGAAGTTTATGTCAACCAATGCAGCTATGCACTCAGGAGCTAGTCTCGGTTCGTCGCCACCATGTCCTAGTCGCCCTTTGTCTCCGTCTCCCCAGGTGAATAGCGTTCCGGATGGACCATCAGATGGTCCAGAATCTAATCCACTCATTAGTTCAACTATAGCAGCAGTATGCCAAACACCACAAGCAACCTTGAGTGTCCTCAGTCCTTTAAAACTTTCCACCTCTCTAGGAGTAATATATACGGAACGATCCCCATGACCCAACGCACCAAAAGTTCCATCTCCAAATGTAAACAAGTGGCCGGCAGATGTTATGAGAGCTGTATGCCAAGGCCCACAGGAAACATGAGCCACTCTTAAACCTTCCATGAGCCCACATACTCTCTTTGGGATCCAGTGACTGGCTTCACTTCTGTGTCCAAGCAAACCCGAGCTTTTGGCGCCGTCACCCCAGGTGTATAGATCCCCGGAGGATGTAACAGCACATGAGTGATATTCTCCACATGCAATTACCTCAACATTCATTCCTCTGAGATTGTTGATGAGCTTGGGATGTGAAACGTCTGTTTCTGCCCCATGCCCCAGCCTGCCGCCTGCTTCTTCACCCCAGCTGAATACCTCTCCTTGTTTTGTAACTAACATAGCATGCTTAGTACCACAGGCAATACTCTGAACATCAAGTACCACAGTTGACTCTAGTGCCTTGGGAGTATAAGCATTAATCCTTGTGCCAGATGATCTGCCAATTCTGTGCTTACCACCCCCCAATAACCCATTGCCAGTACCTTCTCCCCAAATGAAGACATCTCCTAGGTTATCAAAATCTTCAAGGCAAGAACCCTGGCTGGATGAACTTATGGCACTAGATAAACTAAATCGGAATGTATCGGCCGTAGAACTTCGAGCATTTGAGTTGTCAACTGTTCCAGAAGACAACGAGCTAAGATTAAAGGCAACTGTTTCAGCAAGTGTAGGACTCTTGGCAGCTGCAGTGTATGAAATAATGTCAGCATAGGCTTTTCCGAGCCTGCTCTGAGGTAGACTCTCAGTTCTCTGATAGTCTCCTTGTTCCTGAGGCAAAAAAGATGGTCATACAGCATTCTTGAATCAGTTGGATGAGGGAAGGAGTGAGAGGAGAGAAAAAATGAACACACACAACTAAAGAAGGTACAACAAATGCTAACATACAATAGATGAAGTTGATGTGGTGACTCGTTCACCATGCGGACTATCAGGAAACACGGGTTCACTTCTTGCATCATTTCTTCCTTTACGAGAGCGTCCCCGTGTAATTATTGCCTTCAGCCCAGCAATCCATACCTCAGCTTCATCCTTGTCTTTACAGATCTACACAGATTTCATTAGAGTTGTAGAAATGTTTTTAAGACTGTTGTAGAAATCAAAATGCTCATTCTTTTACAGCAGGAAAGCATATTTATCTTCATTGAGGAGACAAATCATAAACCTACCAAGTCCAAAGATCTGTCATTACAGATGAGAGAAAATGATTGATACTCCTTTTCAGGTCGAGGATATCGCTGGAATATTGCCTAAGGAGGAGAAATATTAAAGCTGTTTTGTTCAGCCACTTGAAACTAAAGCTCCAGAACAAGAAAATTGAGGGAGAAAATTTCCTTTATTAGGGAAGAAATGTGGGAATAGTCAAACTCACAGTTCTCTGTCCAGGAATAATACTTGAAACATGACATAGTTCAAGCTGTTTTTCTTCTTTGCCGTGATACCATACCAACGCAGATTCGTCCTGATACATATCAAGAAAGCCCTTAGTGATACGGTATAAATACAACTTGTAATCAAGCTTCCAACAAGTAAAAAAAACACTAGTACTTATTGAAATGCATATTCAACATTTTTTTGATAATAAAGAAATCCCCAAGGACAGCTTGTGCACGATTCAGAACTCGGTGGTTCTTAACTTTGTGCATGATACTCTATGCAAATTATAAGGGATCCTGAACGTCAAACAGTTTCTATCTTTTGACAAAATGTTCATACAAGAATGAATATCAGCAAAGACATAATGCCAAGGTTCTTAACTTTTCTAGTATCATACAAACGTCATAATCACTTCCAACGAGACCACTAATTTTAATGTGTCTTTCTGCAGACTGACGATGTTAAGAACTTAAATGCATAGATACTGTATTATGTCCTCCAGCATGCATTTTAGCCTGATGACCCACAAAGAAAAATAACAATATTGAAAATGAGATAACTAAATAACTCACATTAGAAAGACGAAAAGGACAGAACTTGGGTTTTCCTCTGCGCCCATACTTCAGCAGATTTGCTCCTTTCTTAAGCGCTGCAATGGCCTTCAAATGAAACAAAGCCAAGAAGAAAAGATAACAAGCAGAAACAGTTAAGCTTAATATCTACATGCAGCGTGATAAATACATTCATTTTGCATTCCCAAAATCTAGAACCTCATAATTACTCTCTGAGGCAGAGGGAGCCTCTATGCTATGGGCTTAACTGAACTCCATATTTTGGATGCAAAACACACACACACACACACACACACATATATTAGGTACGTATGCAGAGGCAGACCTAGGATGTGAAGGTGGCGGGGGCATAGAGCAACTGCTCAACCAGTGCCCCCATCGGATTTTTGATCTTAAGGGTTCCAAGCAAAATATATGACGGTTTTTCAACAAATACACACTTATATATTCAGAATTTTGCCGAAGTTAACGGGGTCTGGTGACCCCTCTTCTACAAGCATAGGTCCGCCTCTGTATGTATGTATGTATATCGATATGGGTTAAAAACCACTAAAATTTCAACATATATTAGATTTTGAACTCATATTTATCAAAAGTATAATGAGTTCAGTACTAATAACTTCAAATCTTGGACCCGTCTCTAATTACGCTATAGTAGTTTTGCGACTAAAACAAAAAGGAAGCAAAATAAGTACCTGATCAATGTCCCTATCAGCAAGACTAGACCTCTGGAAATCAGCCATTCAAGTGGTAATACTATTAGGTGAAAATCCCCAGCACCCATCTGAACAACCACAGGGAAAACTCCTTCCCCTACTAGTATACCCCATATACTAATACCCTCAATCCCCTCAGCTACATTAAATACAGCAACCAATTCTTTCATTTATCCCATTGTATGTACAAGTCATAAAATTCTCAATAAAACATTCCGTTGTCCAAATAGCAATCAACATTCAACTCCTCCTGCAGCTGAAAACAGATAATCACCATTTATGAAAATTTTGTATAAATTCAAGAAATGAAATTAAACAGGATAATTTGATTCTATAACAAAAAGGGTCATGTTTTACCTTCTTTTCTTGAAATTTTAGAGACGATTGAGCCGTTGATACTTATCTGATGAGCCAAAAATATGTCTTTTGGGAGCTTAAGCCAATAGCCAAAAATCGGATACAAACATGCAAACAATGAATGTTTTTTGAGTATGAAAATTGAAAAGAATGCGTTCTTGCTTTTATTTCAATCTTGAAAAAAGGTTTTTTTTAGAAACTCATATTATAGTAAAAGTAATAATACAATTTTTTTTAAGGAAAAGAAATTTTTCGTGCGTCCCTTAATGTTCTTTATGGTGTTGTTTGTACCAATGATCTCTGTTTTTTTCCTTTGTTTTTATTTATTTGTTTATTGCTCCTGTTATCTGGTGAAGTTCAATACATGTCAGCGACCTGACAAAGTACCAACCTCGGATTTGATGATTGAGATGTTTTTGTTTTGTCTTTTTGACGAATAAGGCCAAAAAGTATATGTTTTGTATCCGAGAGACCCCTATAGTCAAACAAAAAAGAGATTTCTATTACTTCACTTTAAATTAAATATATTCCTTTAATCACACCAACTTTACTTCTTCGTCAAAAAGATAAAGATATTGAAATTCCTTTTTGTTTCTTTTGAAAAAAAAAAAACAACTTCCTCCTTAACTTATTTCATTGTAAAACTATAACTGATAGAAACTAAGAGTCCACCAAACTATAAAGAGAATCAGATTTTCTTTTAGTTCTCACAGAAATTGGGTTCACCAAACTATATAAAGAACCAGATTCTCTATTAGTTCTCACAGAAACACATACACAACAGTAAGTAAATAACACAATAGAATTTCACGTGGAAAACTCCCAGCTCACGGGATAAAAAACCACGACCTTCACTCGTAGGATTTCAACTTCACTACTTAGCAACTTCAGATTACAAACTGTTGTAACCTAGGAATTAACCTCTTAATCCCTCACTAACTTGTAATAACTCTATTACAAGCCCCTTTGTTATCACTCTATTACAAAGCTTACAACTCGACTAACTCTAGCCAAGACACAAACACAAGGTTTATCATTTTACAAAAGGTTTCCCACGCAATGCTTCTAGCTAAGCTAAGTAGGAATTACTAGTAAATCACTTTAACAAAGGTGCAACACAACTAAGGACATATAATGACTCAATGCAGGAAACTAGTCCTTTGTTATGTCGCTCTCTATTCTTGACGCTTTGAATGCCACTTGTAGGTGGGCAACACACTTGAGAGAGAGGGCAATAATTTCTGGAATGTGCAAGTTCAATCATTTGCCTTTGCTTCATGTTAATATTACATATGTGACATCATTTGAATGATGTAAGCATGTTTGGTACAATGTAAGCATGTTTGATGCAAAGGCATTCCCATAAAATGACTGCTGCACTGTTTGTACTGTTGCGCGTGTGCAGAGAAACAGTTGTAGCCACTTTACAGCTGTGGGGTTTGACTGGTACAGCCAGCAAAGGAACTGATGTCCATCTGTTCCCTTTAGTGTTTCTTTGACTCTGAATGTTGGAACATGTCCCTGACTTGAGATTTGTTGATCTGGAGCACTTTGAGGATGTGGAGCAGGTTCCCCATCTGGTTCTTAGAATTAAGTTTGTTAGGTCATCAAAAAATAACATGACACATAACTTGTCAATTTTTTCCTTTTTGATGATGACAAACTTGTAATTGAAATTCCCCCTAAGCCTGTGCTTCCCCCTCTTGTTCCCTCTTTTGTATCCCCTCAATTAATACTTCCCCCTTTCGGCATCATAAAAAGATTAGTCACAAGCAATAAGCAAAAAGAAGTCTAGCCTGGTTAACTCATGCCACATGTGTGCACATAAAAATGACAGACAACAGAACAGAGGAGCAAAGTATGCACAGCAAAAAAGATAGGATATTCATTAATTTTGGAAATAAACAGGGAGCAGTACCATTGTTACAGTATCATCCATAAAATAAAACAACAAAAAAATTACCAGCCACTAAACATGTCCAAACAAGGGAGACCAAAACAGAGCGAAGACAAAGTAAACTTGACATGGGAAGAGAACGAGCTTAAGGAGCATTGGAAGGGGAAGGCAGAGATGAAGAGGCAAGAGTTATAAGGAGGATACCCATTCGAGCATTTGCGGACCCTTGCTACCTCTCCTTCAGGTCCTCAACATGTCTTTTGAGATCAACATTCTCTTTGGTTAGACGAGCAACCTCTGCGCCTTGTGTGCTACTGGAACCAGGTGCCTCCTGGACCTGACTAAGCTGTCCCTCAAGGATAACATTCCTTGGCTTCGACTTTCTTATCTCTTCATTGGCAATATTCTGAGCTTCAATTAGTTGAGAGATAGTGGAATTGCTGCCAACCCCTCCTTTTTTATCGATGCATTCACACTTTTCTAAGGTAGTTTTGGAGAAGCTCTGCTTACGAGTACCACCGTAGCCTTTCCCAAAAGGACATTGAATAACTCAAATACCTTGGTGATTAGAAACCCGTAGGGTAGCCCATGATTACCATCCTTGAAATCTGTCACTTTCGTCATGTGCTTAATTATGATACCCGGCAGATTGATAGTGGAGTATGCATCTAGTGCTTATATGAGGAACAGGTCTGCTCGTAACGTAATAGAACGCCTTTCTGCACGAGGGAGCAAAACCTTGTTCACCATCTCGAATAGCAGTTGGTACACTGGAAGAAGGGCCTTCTTGTATATCCGTTCCCCCTGCTACATTGCATCATCCTTCAAAATGGCATTTCTGAAGTTTGACGAACAAGTCCCCTCAATGGAGGATATTCAGCCAGTAGGCACACCCAAGATGGTTCCCAAAACAGCTTCATCCAACACAAAATCAACCCCATTCACCTTCATGCAGATGTTGTCATCCTCGATTGAGGAAAATCATCATAAAGACTACGCACCTCGGCCTCATATACTTTAGGACTCTCATTTTTGATAAAATATGTTCACTGTTGAAAGTCATAGATCTCAACCAGTTGGCGCATTGGAGGACTTACGGGTTAAGGAACTGGGTTCCTCATCCACCTCGTCATTAATGTCGACAACAAGAGCAGTAGGCACTACCTCTTCATGTACTAACTTTTCACCCTTCACCAACCTTCTCCTCTTTTTTTCTTTCTTACTTTTCTTCAGAGCTGACTCAAAAGCCTCCTTCTGTTACAGCCTAGTAGTAGGTCTTTTAGGAGTAGGAGTTTTGGGAGTTTCCCTTCTACTCCTGGCACTAATAAAGCTTGCAAGAGCCACATTGTCATAGTCTTCTTCATTACCCTCATTCTCTTCCTCAGACAGAGATCTCATTTCAGGAGCGACCATGGTCAATGGCTCAGCATAGAAATGAGGAGAGGGAGCGGGATCAGTCTGACCTGGGGTTCTTTTGAAGAACATGGGGTTTCATCCCAAGTAGGAGCAAAGGGATCCTCTTGGGCAGAGGGATCAGGTCCCTCATGTGGTTCCCCAGTAGTACTATTGGGTGCCAGATTTTCGACAGGCACTAGTTCCCTTTCCTCTTTCAGTAGACTGTCACCTTCCCCTTGAGACCCATTGGTTTCAGACACACCTTCATAACCATCAACCACACATACCTCAGAAGTGATGGACAACAGATTCTCTATGCCCTCTTGTTCTTTTAACCCCAAAGTAAAATCAGAAAGCACATGAGGTATAATACCTGTAGAACCGGCAACATACAAATCGAGGTTTGGGGTTGTCATTGCTCATCACCGGTACGAACCATACCCTGTTGTGCCTCAGAACTCTTTGCCACTTGCAGACTGGAGACTTTCTAATTTTCTTCTCTTCTACTTTTCCTTGTTTAGTCATTTTTTCCGGCGAGGCAGAAGGAGAGGTTGTAGCCACGAATCTCTTAGGATTCGAAGTTTTACGACTCCGATGAGAACCAAAACTTGATTGGGTTGGAGAAGAGGGAGTGGGTGGTTGGGAATCTTACTTAGGGTTTGAACTAGGTGATTTAGGGTGCATAAACTCTGTCGCTGGTGCTTCAAGAGATGAAGACACAGTGGGGACGATGCTGGGGACATCTGTGGCTTCGAGATTCTCAGACATTATAGAGTGTAGTGAGAGTTTATGAACGAAGAGAGTGTTTGGTTGTTGAGAGAAAAGGGAAATTTTGGCTTTTGATGTGAATAGTTGTGAGAGTGACAGTGTTCGGGTTTATTTAAAAGGGGTGACGGACCGGTTAGGAATGGGTAGGGATTTTCTGGGTATATGGGTAAATTCGAAACGGGTAGAACGCTTGGGGTCCGAAAAAAGAAAAAGGGGAGACTGACATGGTAATAGTTGTGAAATTGTGCATGAGAGTACAAAGGAACTACTAACCTGTGTCAAAGGAACTAGGTTCCTTGACAGATTTTGTAAATGTGCGCCTCGTCCTTTTACTAAAGTGCAATACCATTAGCTCCTTGTTTGCTCTGTAATCGCCATGCGTGTCTACCTGTAACGGTATAGAAGTGAGTTAGACCTTGCTAGAAAATACTTTTTAGCTAGTTTACTTGTTAATTTCTTTCATAGCCAATCATCGAGGGACTAGGTTCTTAGCTTGATTTTATCAACCCAAGTGCTAACCAAAATTTTTCAAAGTGCTCTCTACTCAGTGCTTTGGTGAAGATGTCTGCAATTTGATCTTCTGTGCTGCAGAATTTCATGCAGATAAGCCCTTTTTCAATATTGTCTCTGAGAAAATGATGTCGCACATCAATGTGCTTGGTTCTCTTATGCTGAACTGGGTTCTTTTCCATGTTGAGAGCACTAGTGTTGTCACATAGTAACGGCACACAATCAGAAACACATCAAAGTCTTCTAGCTGTTGCTTGATCCAGAGTAGTTGAGCACAACAAGAGGTAGTCACCACATACTCAGCTGCTGCAGTTGAAAGAGCCACTGAGTTTTGTTTTCTTATACCCCATGAAATTAGACACGAACCCAAAAAGTGTGCCATGCCAGAAATGCTTTTTTGGTCCACTAGATAACCAGTATAATCAGCGTTAGCATACCCGATCAAGTCGAAATTGTCTCCTGAGGGATAATGGAGGACCAGGTCCTGCATTCCTTTGAGATACCTCAGGATTCTCTTACCAGCCTTCAGATGAGATTCCTTTGGATTAGATTGAAACCTGGCACAAAGTCCCACACTGAAAATGATATCTGGTCTGCTTGCTGTGAGATACAAGAGTGACCCAATAATACCTCAGTATATGGTCTCATTCACAGGGGAACCAGGTTCATCCATGTCCAGACGAGTGGCAGTGGCAATAGGAGCATCAATGATTTTTGAGCTTTCCATTTCAAATATCTTTAGAAGCTCTTTGATGTACTTCTACTGACTTATCGTTGTGCCCATAGGAGTTTGTTTGACTTGTAGACCCAAGAAGAAATTCAATTCCCCTGTCATGCTCATTTCAAACTCACTTCCCATGAGTTTTACAAAGTCCTCACACAAAGAATCATTTGTTGCACCAAAGATTATGTCATCAACATAAACTTGCACAACGAGCAAGTTCCTCCCCCGTTTTTTCAGGAATAGGGTGTTATCAGTTTTTCCTCTTGTAAAGCCATTTTCTAGGAGAAATTTGGACAGTCTCTCATACCATGCACGAGGAGCCTGCTTCAGCCCATATAGAGCTTTGTCAAGTTTAAAGACATGCTCAGGATTCTCATGACATTCGAAGCCAGGTGGTTGCTTGACGAAGACTTCTTCTTTAAGAAAGACATTTAGAAATACGCTTTTGACATCCATTTGGAACACTTTAAATTCCATATGAGATGCAAAGGCTATGAGGATTCTGATGGCTTCCATTCGAGCAACCAGAGCAAAAGTTTCATCATAGTCAATTCCTTCTTCTTGATTGTAACCTTGAACTATTAGCCTTGCCTTGTTCCTTGTTGTGTTTCCAGACTCATCAAGCTTGTTTCTAAATATCCACCTGGTTCCTAAAACAGTTCTGTTAGCAGGTCAAGGAACCAGGTGCCATACACTGTTTCTCTCAAATTGATGGAGTTCATCTTTCATAGCAGTAATCCAGTCAGTATTTTTTAATACTTCCTTGATATTTTTGGGCTCAACTTGAGAGAGAAAAGCTGAGAAGGCAAGTGAGTTTCTTGACTTTGATCTGGTTTGAATCCCTAAGTCAAGAGGAGTGATCATATTTTGAAGAGGGTGTGAACTTTTGTGCTTCCAATTAGACACCTGAATCTCATTGTGAGAGGGTCCAGATATTTCTGAACGTGACCCATGGTTGACATGAGTCTCGCTTCTCAGCTCAGCATTTGGGGTTCCGTGCACAACATCATCAACTCTGTTCTCAGCTTCAGTTGTTGTGATTGAGGAACCAGGTTCCTCTGCATTAGCTGGAGATACAGTTGCATCATCGTCATTTGATTCCTTGACGTGACTCATTATGTCAGCCTTCCCATTTTCCATATCAATGACTTCACCTGGAACTATTGACTGCTCTCCATCTTGATCAATCTTATCATGTGAATCTTTCCCACATAGGTGGTGTGATTCATCAAAGATCACATGTATTCTTTCCTCAACACATTGAGTTCTTTTGTTGTAGACCTTGTAGACTTTGCTTTGTGATGAATAGCCCAGAAAGATTCCTTTATCACTTTTGGCATCAAATTTTCCAAGCGCTTCCTTGCCATTGTTGAGGACAAAACATTTGCAGCCAAATGTTCTCAAATGTGTTAGCTTGGGTTTCCTCCCGTTCAGCAGTTCATGCGGTGTCTTGTTCAGGAGGGACTTGATCATGCATCTGTTCACCAAATAGCATGCAGTGTTAACTGCTTCTGTCCAGAAATTTTTTGCAATGCCATTGTCAATTAGCATTGTCCTTGCCATGTCTTCAAGAGTCCTATTTTTCCTCTCCACACAAGCATTGTCCATTGTCTTGGAACTAAAAAATTATGACTTGTGCCATTTTCAGCACAGAATTCGTCGAATTTTGCATTATCGAACTATGTGTCGTGATCATATCTTATACACACAACATTATGGCTCAGATTCATTTGTATCTTCTTCACGAAGGCAAAAAATACTAGAAAAGTTTTCCTTGATTTTGAGGAACAAGGTCCAGGTGAATCTGGAATAGTCATCCACTATAACAAAAATGTACTTCTTTCCTCCTCTACTTGGCATCCTCATAGGTCCACATAGATCCATGTGGAGAAGATCAAGTGGCCTTGAGGTGCTGACTTTATTTTTGGGCTTGAAAGTAGACCTGACCTGCTTTCCTTTTACACATGCATCACACACCTTGTGATCTTTGAACTTGACATTGGCAGGCCATGAACCAGGTCCTTCCTCTCCAATTTGTTCAGCAACGTGAAGCTTGCATGACCCAATCTTCTGTGCCATAGTTCAACATCATCATCTACAACACTCAAACAAGTGAAATCTCCATTTTGCAGGGACTCAAAATTAGCAACATAGATTTTTTTGTATCTTTTTGCCACAAGGACCACTTCACCAGTCACAAGATTTGTGACTGTGCAGATTTTTGACACAAATTCCCTTTTGTTTCCTTTGTCGCAGATTTGGAAAACACTCAGTAGGCTATATTTCAAGCCATTCACATAATACACGTTTTCAATTGAGTGAGTAAGTGACTTCCCAATTCTTCCTACTCCCAGAATGTATCCCTTTTTGCCATTGCCAAAGGACACACTCCCTCCTTGCAGGGCTTTGAGAGAAAGGAAATCATTGATTCTTCCAGTCATGTGTTTAGAACAGCCACTATCCATGTACCATTTTTGGCCGCTTCCTTTCACTGCTTCCTGCACAAGAAAATCAAGGATCAGACTTAGGAACCCAAACAAGTTTGGGTCCCTTGTAATGGAGAAAAGGGTGAATTAAACTTCTTTTTGTCCAGGCAGGCAGTAAACGTTTTTTGCCATAGAGACCAGGTTCCTTAGCAGTAGTTACCTTTTCAGCAAACACTTAGTTGTTCTGTTGAGATTGTATTCTAGCCTTGCAGTTTTCTTTAAAGTGATCACTATTCTCACAGTGGGTGCAAACCTAGTTATCAGGGACAGTAACATACTTGCTATGTGGATTGTAGGAAATATTTTCCTTTTGGAATCCGACTCCCTGCCTGTTCCCACCCTTGCTAGCATTCATGGCAGTAATTGTATCAGAGAACCAGGTCCACCTTAGAGATTTTTCTAGGTCATTTTTAACTCTTCCTAGATCATCTTGAAGTTGTCTGTTTCTTTCAAGTTCAGCACACAGACGAGATTTCACAAATTTGAGTTCATTTTCAAGCCTAATGTGTGCCTCACTTGCAACTTCCTTTCCCTTTTGGATAGTCCCAGAACTATTTTCTCTTTTTAATTCCTCTATTTTTTTCCTTTAGGTCCAGGATTACTATCAACTGGTCATCTCTCTCATTTTCTACGGCTTCAACCTTATTAATCAGAACATTCTTTTCTTTTATTAGATCCTCGACAGTCTCTTTTAGGTCAGCCACTCCGATTAATAGATCATCTCTCTCATTTTCTACATCTCCTAGTTCCAAAGTTAAAGTATTTTATCATTTATGAGATTGTGATAAGCATCAATTAAAACGTTTGCCAAGGATATAAGCTTTTTCTGAGAATAAGACTTTAGATTTCTTTTGAAAATCTAGAAAGTTTACCTCATCATCATCATCATTGTCTTCATTATCGTCAGATTTTGCCATTAGGGCAAAGATATAATCATAATCAGCTGCTTCACTTTCAAGTGCCATCATGGAGGTGTCACCTTGTGCATCATCCTCTCCAGATTCACTGGAAAAGTTTCCCCATGCAGCAAGAGCTTGTTTCACAACATTGTCAGCGACTTCTTTGCTCTTAAATCTTTTGTCAGGAACCGGGTTCCTCTTGGCTACTTTGTCTATGTTGTTCTTGTACTGGTCTTGCTTGAAGTGGGGACAATCCTTGATGAAATGTCCTCGCTTCTTACACTTATGACATAAGTCATATCCTCTTGGCTTGCCAGAGCTGCCCTTCTTCGGAATACCTCCATTTCTGCGAACCATCTTTTGAAATCTCTTTGTCAAGTAAGCCATATCAGCATCCTCACCACTTGATTCATTGTTGTCTGTCTTGAGGACCAGGTTCTTCTCCTTTTTAGGCTCTCTTCTCTCATGATCCTTTTTCTTCTTCATTTCATAAGTTTTCAGATTACTAATGAGTTCATCAATGGTAAGCTTTTGAAGATCCTTTGCCTTAGTGATAGCATTTACTTTTCTTTCCCAGGAACCAGGTAAGACGCTGAGTATTTTTCTGACAAGTTTGTTCCTTGGAATGGTTTCACCCAGAGAATGGAGCTCATTAATGATAGAGGTGAAGCGAGTGTGCATATCCTGAATGGACTCGTCGTCTTTCATCCTGAAGAGTTCATACTCAGTGGTTAGCATATCAATCTTTGGCTGCTTGACTTGAGTTGTTCCTTTGTGTGTTGTTTGGAGAGCTTCCCAGATCTCCTTGGCAGATTGACAGGCAGAAATCCTGTTGTATTCATCTGGCCCAATACCAAAGACAAGGATCTTTTTTGCTCGAAAATTCTTCTCTATGGCCTTGTGGTCAGCATCTTGTACTCCTTCCTAGTCTTGGGAACTCCAACTGCTGTTCTCCAATGGTCTTCATAGGAACGAACGGATTATCGCAAATAACATCCCAGAGCTCTAAATTTTCAGCCATGATAAAATCGTGCATCCTTGTCTTCCACCATCCATGGTATTGGCGATTAAATCTTGGTGGTTTGTAGGTAGATTGGCCTTCTTCAAAGTTTGGTGGGGCAACCCTGAGGATCCTTTCTATGTGCTAGCCTGATAGAATGAACATGCTTTAATACCAATCGATAAAAACTAAGGGTCCATCAAACTATATAGAGAACCAGGTTCTCTATTAGTTCCCACAGAAAAACACACACAACAGAGTAAGTAAATAGCATAATAGAATTTCACGTGGAAAACTCCTAGCTCACGGGATAAAAAACCACGACCTACACTCGTAGGATTTTAACTTCACTACTAAGCAGCTTCAGATTACAAACTGTTGTTAACCTAGGAATTAACCTCTTAATCCCTCACTAACTTGTAATAACTCCATTACAAGCCCCTTTGTAATCACTCTATTACAAAGTTTACAACTCGACTAACTCTAGCCATGACACAAACACAAGGTTTATGGTTTTACAAAAGGTTTCCTACACAATGCTTCTAGCTAAGCAAAGTAGGAATTATAAGTAAATCACTTTAACAAAGGTGAAACACAACTAAGGATATATAATGACTCAATGCAGGAAACTGGTCCTTTGTTATGTTGTTCTCTGTTCTTGATGCTTTGAATGTCACTTACAGGTGGGCAACACACTTGAGAGAGAGCTCAATAATTTCTGGAATGTGCAAGTGCAATCTTTTGCCTTTGCTTCATGTTAATATTACATAGGTGACATCACTTGAATGATGTAAGTATGTTTGGTACAATGTAAGCATGTTTGGTGCAAAGCCATTCCCCATAAAGTGACTGCTGTACTGTTTGTATTGTTGCGTGTGTACAGAGAAACAGTTGCAGCCACTTTACATCTGTGAGGTTCGACTGGTACAATTAGCAAGGGAACTGATGTCCATTTGTTCCCTTTGGTGTTTCTTTGACTCTAAATGTTGGAACATGTCCTAAACATAAGATTTGTTGATCTGGAGCACTTTGAGGATGTGGAGCAGGTTCCCTATCTGGTTCTTAGAATTAAGTTTGTTAGATCATCAAAACATAACAGGACACATAACTTATCAATAACATTCTAGATTCACAACTTGTCTCAAATAAGGGAAAGAAACAAGTAGAAAAATCTTGCACCATCGTAGACGAGTCTCTTGAAATCTGGTTTATTGCTATTAATTTGAAGATCCCTATAGGACGTGATAAGCGAGAATTAATTATTGAAATAAAAGTAAGTCAATCCATCGAAATATGATATGCTACAAGTGAATTTTTGCGAAAGAAATGAATTCTAATTTTAGGATGATTAACCCTTTTGATCCAGTACATATAATATTTTTCTCGAGATCCAGAGGAAATGCATTACAAGTACATCAATTAATAGGTATGAGAGGATTAATATCGGATCCTCAGGGACACATGTTTGATTTTTTTGTTTTCTAGACTTTTATTTCTCAAATTCTACCGTTTGACTTAGGTATATGGAATTTTATTTTATTTTTCTAGAAAAGAATTCCTATCAAAATTTTAGTACTTATTTTAATAAGTTCTTATGTTTAGATGTTCTTCTTACTCATGTTTAACTGTAATAAAAGCTGGTTCTTTCCCATATACGTTTCATAAAATTTAATGCTTTTATCAAATACTGAAAGAGGATTTAGAGAAGTATTATTAGAGTGTTATGTAATAGTAAAAGAATATTTGTCAAAGTGAAAAATAAGTTCTACAAAAACAATTATAAAACCAACATTGTTGTGAATGTGAATGTTGGGTCCTAAAAGGCCATCATATCTACTAGATGAACATTGCAGAATGCATATGTACTAAAGAATACGCGGTTACAAGATTATTATACAAGATTAACAATGATCACATTCGGTAGATGGTACAACACAATAGAGAATAAAATAATAGACGGCAGCTTGAAATGATTTGTTCATATATTCATCTACATCCTCCAAATACACCACTCCAAAGGTGGGATGTTGCTCCTAACGCACACGCAAGTATACGTGGCCGACAAGTAATATAGGATTTTTAGTCCAGATATCGTACCCACAAGGACTTATATCAACTACTTACTAACACACTAATATTGTTATTCAGTCAAGCAAAATTCAAGTTCAATAGTTGATTATGCTAAACTACAATTCTAAGTTATAACTAAATTATCAAATAACTAATTGATTGTTAATTACTCAATAGAGACAAGTATTCCAGGGTTGTGATCGGTTCACCAATCATATTGTGTTCGAATTAACTCTCCCTTTCATATAATTTACTCATGGTTGCTAATTAATCGATAAACATTCTCATAGCCTTCTCCCGAAGTACTACTCGCCTATTATCAATAGATTAATGCCTATATTCCTATGAAATCAATCTATTAAAAACGTAATAAGATCACGATATTTAATTAAGCACGGTGATTAGGTATATTCCTATCCTAACCACGAATCCGCTCCCCCTAAGAATTAAGATCATGCTCTCTTCAACTCTTCTCTAATCTAAACACTGCTTTCCCAAGCATAGCATAGATAGTAGATAGAACCTAACTACCTAAAAAAGAAAGATAGAACTTAACTGCTGGCCAGACAAATAAGCAATTAAACACAGAATTGAAGAAACAACCATATATTGGTGAATTATAATCGAGGTAAAGTTAATGTTAAACAACAATATTCATGGCTAATCACAACCCCAGAACAATGGGTGTTTAGCCACTCATGATCTAATCACAAAATATCATAAGTATTGAATCAATTGTAAATATTAGAAAAGATTGAAGAAAACTGAGAATTCTTGCTTCCTCATGATTCCGTTATGTGTTTTGCTCCAAAAGTGGCGTCTCCCCTTCAAAATTAGGTTTTGTCTTCCTTTAATACGTGTTGGGTAGGTTTAGGGCCGAAAATAACCTTGTCCCGGGCAAAATTGGAGAACTTTGCATCATCGGCGCCCTGGGTAGTGCAAGGCGCCTACCAGGGCGCTGCTCCTAGAAAGCCCTCTGTCTCTAGCGCCACAGGTGGCGCCAGGCGCTGCCTGTGGCGCTCAAATGTGCACCTTGTCCGATTTTATTCCGTTTTGGCTCAATTCTTGCGCGTTTCGCCCCCAATTACTCCCGACTCATTCCTACACTAAAAACACTTCAAATTAATATGAATCGTAGCATTTAACATCTCACTTTCACGAAACAAGAATCAAATATGAAGCGATATACATAAAAATATATATACTTTACGCTAAACATCAACACCCCACACTTAGACTCTTGCTCGACCTCGAGCAATGGGATTATCTAACAACCTCCCAACTACGTAAAAACTTCATATCATAGGGGAGCATTCTAACTTTTGACCACACACTATACCCTTGACCACGATCAACACCGGCACGAAAGTATGAACACACAAAAAATTCACATTCTTCCCGTTAAGCATACCCAAGTATAATAATTCAATATATTTCAACAACCTATTCATCACCACCCAACCTCAAAAGTCAACTTGAAACCACTAAGTACCCTCAATTCATGCACTTACCCAACAAGAAAATTTACAATATTGCCAATCATTCATGAGATCATGTGCCCTTACCACAAACAAAAGAGTGAACATAGATTAAAGATATCGCACACTTGAACAAAATTCGCTCACTCTCAAGAAGAATTCATATGCTTCCTGTGGTCGTACCATAAGCTTGCCCGTAGTGTAGATCTCTACTAATTTAAGCTAGCCAAATCTAGGATCAATTAGGACTTTTAAGGTTGTAATGTAGGCTAAGGGACGGGTAGGATATATTTAGGAATAGTGACTAACCCTCCTAAGCACTTTAATACACTACATTCACAATTCAAGCACCTTTTCTTCTCAACCAATTTACTTGTCTCATACACATAGCCCTCTTTTTCAATTAAGCACTTCTATATTCTCACTAGCACAAATCAATAAGCATTGGAAGTGTTTTCTACGTATTTTCATTATCAATTTTTTCTTCTTCTTTTTTTTTTCTTCACACACTCCATACATTAAAGCTCATCGGCTAGTGACTTTTAATTTGAACTTTAGTGCACCAATAGGCCCTCCCATGGTTCCACTCAACAGCTACACCCCAATCTCTAAACTTACTTCTTTTAGAGACTAAGTGCCTTAGGAGGTAAAGGTTCAATCAAGATCAAATTAAGAACAAAATAGGGGTATGGCTTGTAATGTGGGTGCCAAAGAAAAGGTCAATAGGCTCAAAGGGGCTAGCAACGAAAAATTTTATTTCGATGTGACAAGCACATCCATGATCAAGCAAGAAAATGCTACGTCATCTCCCAGATTAGCCCAACTTACAATTTCGCTTCAATTAACACACAGGGCAAGTTCTAGACTACACAGGATAGCACAGAAAATCACAAGTCCTTACTCACACATTGCACATGACTCAATCGAGACGGTTCTGTTCAACTCTCAAGTCAAGCAAGCACACATAATTGAGAAATTTAAGCAATATTACACTATGTGGCATACAAGTCAAACAACTGAGAAAAGGCGTCACAAAATAGGCTATTTACTCTACTTAGGCTTAACAATTCAAGTCAAATAAACGGGAAACAGAATGTATGTCATAGCCTACTGTGCCAGCATCAACCATGTCAATGAGTATCTCAGAATGACTCAATTTCTTCCTAAACTACTCCTACAGAGAAATTAAAGCGCCTGGTTCGAGCTACATCCTTGGAAAAGAACTGGTGCCTTAAGAAAAACCAAGGAATACTACTTAACTATCCTAAAAAAAATAAAAATCTTTTTGTTGTTTTTAATCAGACTTTATCCCTCAAGAAAAAGGTCCATCGTCGGGAAAAATCCGAGCTTTTTCAAAAATTGTTCAACTGACTACACTAAAAATAGAACAATACAACTATCAAAAGAATCAAAATAAAACTAGTTTATACATAATATACACTCACGACACAAGTATTTCTCCCACCCCACACTTAAACAATGCATAGCCCTCGATGCTAGTAAAAATGTAAAACAGAGTAGGGTGAGAAGAAAAACTCCCTGTCAATCAGTACCGGTGTCCTCAGCATCCTATCCGAAGGGCACCATAGCCATTGGCCCTGTAGCACCATCGCCATCCTCATCCTCCGTATCCGAGCCCTGGGCAGTGTTGGTGTCCTCCGACGGGTGAATGGGGCTGCCAGGTGCAATCCCCAGCATCTCGTGGATGCGCTGGACAAGTCATCTCGCAAGTGCATACGCTCCTCGTCGGTCACGCTGGCCCTACTCATGAGCAAGTTCAAAGAGTTATAGATATACCTGTTAAAGTTCTCCTCTCGCTCCATTCGAGCAGCTGGGGTGAGTTTGGACGAGGTCTCGAATACCGATGTGATGTCCATGAGTCTCGATGGCGCCTCCACCACCTCATCCTGTCCGGGATATTCGGGCACTCCGCGAGACCTCATATACTGAGTCAGTAGATTGCCGAAGAAGAACCGCCAAATCTGTCACCCAAACCTAGTGCGGGCCATCTCACTGAGCATGATCTCAGCGACATTAATTGGTCGGTCGGTCATCAGGGAGAAGATGAGACACACTCTAGCGCGAGTGCAATCACTGCTGTGCTCCGCAGGCATTAGTCTCGCCTGCACAAAGTTCTGCCAAACGTTAGCAGTGTTGTTGAAGTCTGCACGAACCATGGAGAGATGTATGTTGCCCTGTTTCCGTAGCCACTTAGCATTTGAATCGACGCCACAAAGAGTGTGGCGTATGAGCTCATATTTTGGACTTTGGATCAGGCGCTGGAGTCTCCTTGGGTCAGCATTCTCAACCCCCAAATAGTCGCACAAATCCTCCCTGCCCATCGGCACATCCTTTCCTCGGACATGTGAGGTGGAGCTGCGATAATTCCAGTTCGCATAAAGCTCTCGTACCATGCTCAGGTTTGCAAGCCCCGGGCATTCCAAGAACTTGTCCATCCTTAAGGCCCGCAGTCCGGCAAGCACATCTGGGAATTTCCTTTCTAAGGCTGTGGTATTAATTCCCATCTCAGAGACATATCTTCCCGTTGGCAGAAAGTCTCGATGCCAAGCAATAGCAGCATCATCTACCAAATCCAAACGAGGCCTCGGCCTTAATGGCACTTGCTGAGACCCCTCGGCAACCTGTTTCCCTTTTGATGGCCTTGAAGAGCTTTCTCCCTGTTTGCGCTTTTTGGTCACCGGCGAGGTGGTGGAGAGTTTTCCAATGCTTTTACCTTTTATAGTGTTATCACGAGCCATAGTATCCTGCAACACAAGTAAACATGAATGTGAGTAAGGTTCAAGACATATGCCTTAGGTTGGCATGCAAGTCGTCAATTGACCCCACACTTAAAATCAAAAATACTAGTACAAGTGTTGCACCTCAAAACTATGGGTACTCAAGACTTCTCCATGCGACACAATAATTATTGATCATGGCAACGTGAATACTCAATAAGGGCAGCTAAAGGCAGAAGGTCGGCACCTTTCACAAATTCTAAATTATGCTAACTTACAAGATTCTACAACATACATCATACAAAAGCAATGGTGTAAGAACATGTTTATCATCAAAGCTACATCTCCCAACTTGTAAAAGCATCCCGAGACACCCCACACTTAGCCCAAATGCATACACAAGTGCTTCCGGTTACTCAGACTTCACCGGTGCACACAAATTTTCACTCAGGCATTTAAACAAACACAATGTGGGTATGAAGTGTGTTCTTAAATTTCAACAATGGTGAAACATGATGGCCCTCCTGATTTTCAACGAAGTAGAGGGAATTCTAGTTTACTACTCCGACTACACATGAAGCACACAAATTTCGCGCAAATAACACACCATCATAAAAGTGTCCAGAAATTACATGAAGGAGTGGAAAACTATATGAAACTATGGGGAATTTGTGGTCTTGGGATTGGGATTTTGTATACTTACTAATGAAATCACATAAAAAACATAGAAGAGGGGAAAAAGAACATACCTGGAGATGGAGAAGATTGAGGACGAAAACTTGAACAATTTTCGTGAAGAATAAGGAGAAGAAGAACTCTGGCAGGAGAAGAGAGAATGTTTTTGTTTTGTGTTTGTTGTGTGTTTGTATTTGGGTGGGTTTGGGAAAGAATATGGGTGTCAATATTAGTGTAAACGGGTAATTGGGTCGGGTTAAATGGGTATGGGTTTAGACTAAATAATAAAAAATAAAAAAATCTAAAACTTACCTGACCCCCCCCCCCAAGGTGGCGCCTCACGCCCTTGGTAGCGCTGGGGTCTTGAGACTCATTGCCTGCAGCGCCGGGCGCTGTTTTCTGATTTTTTTTTTTTTAATAAACATCCTGATCCCCCGAGCCTTATATGTATATATATATATATACACCATTTACACGTCCTACACTATTACATCTAATATTTCTATACCTATACATCAAGTGCAATACTCTATCTAAACTAAAAGAATAAATTAAGAAGTTAAACTAGGAAAGCGATAAAAATTGTGTTGCCTTCCAACAAGCGCCTGATTTAACGTCGCGGCATGACTCAGATTCTCTCTTACTCGTCAGCGAGTACAACCTTGGTCTTTTCACGATTGATCAGTCCTCCCCAATAGTGCTTGTCTCTTTGACCATTCACCAAGAATTTTTACTCACTATTTAAAGCTCGCAGCTCGATTTCCCCATAGGGAGTGACTCTCACCACCTCAAAAGGACCTGACTATCTCGATTTTAGCTTCCCAGGGAATAGCCATAATCTAGAGTTGAATAATAACACTTGTTGGCCTGGCTCAAAGTGACGCGGCTTGACTCATGCCATCTTTTTGTCTTTTCTTGATATAACTTGGCATTTTCATAAGAGTGCAGCCTGAACTCATCTAACTCATTCAACTGCATAAGCCTTTTCTCGCACGCTGCCTCAAGGTCCATGTTCAGCTTCTTAATTGCCCAGTATGCCTTGTGCTCCAGTTCAACGGGTAGGTGACATGCTTTTCCATAAACCAGCTTGTAAGGGGACGCTCCAATTGGTGTTTTATATGCTGTCCTATATGCCCAGAGGGCATCATCCAACTTTGAAGCCCAATCCTTCCCGTTCACACTCACCTTCTTTTCTAATATCTGCTTGATTTCTCTGTTTGACACCTCAGCTTGGCCATTTGTCTGTGGATGATACGCTGTAGCAACTCTGTGGAGAAATCCATATTTGGCCAGAAGGTTATTCAACAACCGATTGCAAAAATGAGTCCCTTCATCACTGATTAAAGCCCGTGGAGTCCCAAATCTCGAGAATATATTCTTTTTCACAAACGCAGCTACCACCATGGTATCATTACTAGGCAAAGCAAATTGCCTCCACCCATTTTGACACGTAGTCAACTGCTAGCAAAATGTATTTATTTCCTCTGGACGGTGGAAACGGCCCCATAAAATCTATCCCCCAAACATCAAAAAGCTCAACTTCTAGAATGTTGTTTAGAGGCATCTCATGCTTCCTTGTGATTGTGCCCGTTCTCTGACATTGGTCACACTTCTTAATGAATGCATGGGCATCCTTGAATAAAGTTGGCCAAAAGAGACCGGATTGTAGCACCTTTGCAGCTGTTCTATCTCCTCCATGATGGCCCTCATAAGGTGATGCGTGACAATCATGCAATACTAATTCCACCTCTTCTTTAGGAATGCATCTCCTCATCAATTGATCAGCACATTGCTTAAATAAGTAGGGCTCATCCCAGTAGTAGATGTTCACGTCATGTAAAACCTCTTTCTAGCTTCACTTTTGATTTCAGGAGGGAGTACCCCGCTTACCAGATAATTCACATAATCTGCGTACCATGGGGGAGAGTCATCAGTTATAGCAAAAAGTTTCTCATTAGGGAATACTTCTTTAATTTGGCCCTCCTCCTTTACGTGATCGTGATTTTCCAACCGGGATAGATGGTCAGCGACTTGGTTCTCTGTCCCCTTCCGATCTCGTATTTCTACATCAAATTCCTGCAACAATAAAATCCAGCGCATCAATCTAGCTTTAGATTCTTTTTTTGTAAACAAATACCTGATTGCTCCATGATCGGTATGGACTATGACCTTTGTTCCCACCAAGTATGCCCGAAATTTCTCGAAGGCCCACACTACTGCTAACAGCTCCTTCTCCGTGGTGGTCTAGTTTAGCTGTGCATCATCAAGAGTCTTACTCGCATAGTAGATGGAGTAAAACACCTTGTCCTTCCTCTGGCCTAGCACTGCCTCAATAGTAAGGTCACTTGCATCACACATAAGTTCGAATGGTAAGGACCAATCAGGTGCCACGATAATGGGAGCAGTCACCAACTTCTTTGTAAGTTCTTCAAATGCCTTGAGGCAAGTATTATCGAAGTTTACATCTTTTTCCAGCAGCCTGCACAAAGGAGTAGCAATTTTAGAAAAATCTTTAATAAAGCGCCTATAGAAACCCGCGTGTCCCAAGAAACTCTGGACACCCTTCACTGAAATAGGTGGAGGTAATTTTTCAACTGCCTCCACCTTCGCTTTATCAACCTCAATGCCGGTCCTAGATATTTTGTGACCCAACACGATGCCTTCTTGTACCATAAAATGGCAATTTTTCCAATTCAGCACCCAATTCGTTTCTTCACAGCGGGCTAGCACCTTGCCCAAACTCCTCAAGCAATCATCATAAGAGGACCCAAAGACCGAAAAATCATCCATAAACACTTCCACAAATTTTTCTACCATGTCGGTGAAAATACCCATCATGCACCTCTGGAAAGTGGCTGGCGCATTACAAAGTCCAAACGGCGTTCGCTTGAAGGCGAAAGTTCCATAAGGACAAGTAAAAGTAGTCTTCTCCTGATCCTTTGGGCATATGACAATCTGATTGTCTCCTGAGTAGCCATCAAGGAAGCAGTAATATTCATGCCCGACTAACCTGTCTAGCATTTGATCGATGAATGGAAGTGGGAAGTGGTCCTTGCGAGTCGCCTTGTTGAGCCTTCTATAATCGATGCATACTCTCCATCCCGTAACAATACGAGTGGGGATTAGCTCATTCTTCTCGTTCTCAACTACAGTCATTCCTCCCTTTTTGGGCACACATTGAACTGGGCTGACCCAATTGCTATCAGAAATAGGAAAAATGATACCTGCATCGAGCAACTTGATTACTTCCTTTTTTACCACCTCTTTCATGATGGGATTCAATCTCCTTTGCTGCTCCACACTGGGGCGGTGTCTGTCCTCTAAAAAGATTTTATGCATGCAAAATGATGGACTAATACCCTTGATGTCAGCTATAGTCCACCCAATGGCCTTTTTATACTCGCGGAGGACTCTGAGCAATTTTTCTTCTTGAGTGCTGGTCAAGCTGGATGAAATAATCACTAGCAGTGTTTCAGAGTTCCCCAAATAAGCATATCGCGGATGCGCTGGAAGTGGCTTGAGTTCTAGCCTTGGAGCCTCCTCAATAGATGGCCTGGGAAGGGTCAGAGTGACAGGCCTTTCCAATTCTTCAAATTTTCTGAACCCCTGGACATAACTACAGGACATATCCAGTACTTGCTCAATTTCTCCCATCATTTCATCGTCATTATTTTCCACATCCCCAATCAACACTCGTTCAACAGGATCTACAGGACTCATGTAAGGCACTAATGATGTGGAGTCACTCTCCACCATAGAGATTATGGATAATTCTTTGTAGTGGGTTGGCAACCTGAGCGCTTTATAAACATTGAATACCTCTACTCGGTCACCTATGTTCATTGTCATTTTTCCTTTGGAAAAATCAATAATCGCTCGGCCCGTGGCTAAGAATGGATGCCCCAAAATAAATGGGACTTCTTGATCGGTCTCGTAATCCAGGATGATGAAATCAACAGGGAATATGAAAGAACCGACTTAAACTAACACATCTTCAATCACTCCCTCAGGATGAGCAAGGGAGCGATCAACTAACTGTAAGATAACTATTGTTGGGCGTGGATCACCCAACCCCAACTGTCTGAACACTGATAGCGGCATCAAATTTATGCTTTCTCCAAGATCACATAAAGCTCGCCCAACAGCATGTTTCCCAATCGAGATTTGGATCGTGAAACTACCTAGATCCTTCAATTTCTGAGGCAACTTACCTTGAATTCTGGAACTGCACTCCTCAGTGAGTGCCACTGTCTCGAACTCGGTTAGCCTCCTTTTATTTGCCACAATGTCCTTGATGTATTTTGCATATTTGGGTACTTCTTGTAAGATGTCAACCAATGGAATATTAATTTGTACCTGCTTCAAGATATCCAGAAACTTTTTATATGCGTCATTATCCCTTAATTTCTGCAATCTTTGAGGGAATAGAGGTGGTGGCCTTGCAACCAATTGTGGGAGTTGCTCAGCCACCGCCTCTCCAGCTGGCTTCTATGGCTCCTTAGCTTTTTCTGATGTTGACTCTATAGTGGTTGGCTTCTCATTAAAAGTTACCTGTTTCCTTCTTTTAGACTCAACTTCTTCTAGTTGTCTCCCATTCCTCAACGACATGGCATTAAGGGCTGCCCTAGGATTTGCTTCAGTGTCACTTGGAAGAGCTCCAGCTGGTCTAGTGTTTTGAGCACCGGCAAGATGTCCTATTTGTCGCTCCAAATTTCTCACTGTTGTAGTGAGGGCTTGATATTCGGTCCTGAACTGTTTATTGTCAAGCACCAACTGCTTCAACAAGTCATTTGCATTTTCTTCTACCTGTTGAGGTTGCTTCTGAGGTTGATTGAAATTTCCTTGGGGTCTGTAATGATTCTGATTCTTCTGATTTCCACCCCACGAGAAGTTGGGATGATTCCTCCAATTCGGGTTATAAGTGTTCCCATATTGGGCATTCTGATTCATTGGACCCTTGCTCTGCTGTCCCGCATAGTATATAGATTCTGGATTCATGGCGCACATGTCACTCATATGGTTGTCACCACATAGTTCGCAGCAAAGAGACATCTGTTGTACCGGTTGCCTCTGTTGTACCTGTTGCATTGTCATTCTGTTCATCTGGTTTGCTAGTTTTGCCATCCTAGCTCTCATGGCCGAGAAGTCATCAAGCTCAATCAACCGGGTTGCCTTCTGTTTAATTGCCTTGCGTGAATCGTCATCTCCTTGCCAGTTATGATCATTAGCAGTGAAGTTATTCAGCAAGAGTTGGATTTCGCTATATGATTTCGCCATGCAACTACCTCCACAAGCTGAGTCAAGATTCATCTTTGAGGCCTCATATAATCCATCAACAAAAGTATGTCCCAATACCTCATCAGTTTGACAATGATGCGGGTAATCTCTAAGTAGCTTTTTGTATCTTTCCCATGCTTGACGAAGTGTTTTTCCATCCCGTTGTTCGAACCCAGAAATTTGACTTCTCAATGACTTTGTCTTTTTGGTGGGAAAAATTTGATTAAGAATTTCCTTGCTAGATCGTCCCAAGTGTGGATTGAGTTTGCGGGCTCTTTCTGCAACCATTCCTTCGCTTCCCCCAGCAGTGAAAAGGGAAACAGTGTCAGCCTGACATAATCCTTGGAAACGTTCGAATAACTGTAGGTATCCGTAATTTCCAAGAAATTTTGAATGTGCCTTTGCGGATCTTCATGAGATAGACCCATATATTGCCCTGTGGACTGAATCAGCTGTACCATATACTGTTTGAGTTCAAAATACCCCGTGATCTCAGGTTTCACAATAGCCTGAGTCATATTAGCAAGATTGGCCTTGCAGCTTCTATCACTGCACGCTCTGCATTACCTGCCATCTCTATTGGCTGTGGTTGAACTACGATGTTCACCTCTCTTTCTATTCTAGTTCTAGCTTCGAACTCTCTCCTCACTCTGTGAAGTGTCCGTTCAATTTCAGGATCAAAAGGAAGAAGATTGTTTGCGCTTCTACTCCTCCGCATTCAAGAGAAGAGCTTGTGTCAACACAAACAAGGTAAACTGTTAAGTAAAACTCGAACAAATAACTGATAAAAGCTTAAGTCGGTAAAGTAGCTGATTTTTAAGTCCCCGGCAACAGCGCCAAAAACTTGTTGCTCTCTAACGCACACGCAGGTATACGTGGCCGACAAGTAATATAGGATTTTTAGTCCAGATATCGTACCCATAGGGACTTATATCAACTACTTACTAACACACTAATATTGTTATTCAGTCAAGCAAAATTCAAGTTCAATAGTTGATTATGATAAACTACAATTCTAAGTTATAACTAAATTATCAAATAACTTATTGATTGTTAATTACTCAATAGAGACAAGTATTCCAGGGTTGTGATCGGTTCACCAATCATATTGTATTTGAATTAACTCTCCCTTTCATATAATTCACTCATGGTTGCTAATTAATCGATAAACGTTCTCATAGCCTTCTCCCGAAGTACTACTCGCCTATTCTCGATAGATTAACGCCTATATTCCTATGAAATCAATCTATTAAAAACGTAATAAGATCACGATATTTAATTAAGCATGGTGATTAGGTATATTCCTATTCTAACCACGAATCCGCTCCCCCTAAGAGTTAAGATCATGCTCTCTTCAACTCTTCTCTAATCTAAACACTGCTTTCCCAAGCATAGCATAGATAGTAGATAGAACCTAACTGCTGGCCAGAGAATTAAGCAATTAAACACAGAATTGAAGAAACAACCATATATTGGTGAATTATAATCGAGGTAAAGTTAATGTTAAACAACAATATTCATGGCTAATCACAACCCCAGAACAATGAGTGTTTAGCCACTCATGATCTAATCACAAAATATCATAAGTATTGAATCAATTGTAAAATATTAGAAAAGATTGAAGAAAACTGAGAATTCTTGCTTCCTCACGATTCCGTTATGTGTTTTGCTCCAAAAGTGGCGTCTCCCCTTCAAAATTAGGTTTTGTCTTCCTTTTATACGTGTTGGGTAGGTTTAGGGCCGAAAATAATCTTGTCCCAGGCAAAATTGGAGAACTTTGCGTCATCGGCGCCCTAGGTAGCGCCAGGCGCTGCTCCCAGAAAGTCTTCAGTCTCCAGCGCCACAGGTGGCACCAGGCGCTGCCTGTGGCGCCCAAATGCGCACCTTGTCCGATTTTATTTCGTTTTGGCTCAATTCTTGCGCGTTTCGCCCCCAATTGCTCCCGACTCATTCCTACACATACAAACACTTCAAATTAATATGAATCGCAGCATTTAACATCCCACTTTCACGAAACAAGAGTCAAATATGAAGCGATATACATAGAAATATATATACTTTACGCTTAACATCATGGGACGAGGACGAGCTTAAATTAGACGACTTGGATAGGAAGAATTCGTCTTAGTAGACATTAACTCACTTACAATTGGCATTGTTGTATACAGTATCAAGAAGACACTCTACCACTCCACTCAACACATTTATTGCAACTATACATGAGATGGCAATGAGACGGTGCAGGTGTGAAGCGGGACGGGACAGGGCAAAGCCGATCTTATGCGAGGCGGGTTAAAATTGTTTTTTGAAAATTTAATGTGGGGCGGTTGCAGGTTTCGGCGAGTTTCCTCTAGACTGTAGTATGCAGAGCAACCATTTTAATATGGGGTGGTTGCAGGTTTCGGCGAGTTTCCTCCGGACTGTAGTATGCAGAACAACCATTCCTCTTACTTCAATTTTTCTGCTTTTCTTTTCAGCTACAACTTGCAATGCATTTTCTTGTTTAATTTTGCTTCTTTATTTTTAAACCTTTTAAAGTAAAGATTTCTTTATATCATTAACCCATGGTTACACTATTTAAATTCTTTTCAGTCATAATGTGCTATGTAGTAGTCAAAGTTATAATAGTGCACTACGTCATAGATTTATCTTATTCAAAAGAAATAACGATACCGAAAGACTCTAAAGTTTAACCTATAAAGTATTTTGATACCAAGAAAATCGAAGATCTTTATAATAAAAAAGTAGTATATCTTAGTTGTAAAAAGTGCGGCATTCAGAAATATGAGTTAGCACTATGTGACACAAATTTATAATTTGTCAGCACAAGTTTTTGTATTTGGTTTCCTTCATAAAAAATATATATTTTCATTGAAAGTGAAAAAAAGGGGAAGGATAACCATGTTGGCTGTTGTATCATAAGACAAGAAAATTCACCTTCAAATAAATAAAGAGTTGAGTCCTTTCACACGAGAGATTTAAGAATCTGGAGAAAAAAAAAAACGAAACATTAAACTTGTGCTAGTTCATTTATTTCTTAAAAGTGAAAGGAAATTGTTTTGCTTTGCGGGCAGGACGGGAGGGTGGGTTTATTCGGGTTAGTGCACGCGGGTTGAAAATAGAAAATTTTATTATGCGGGACAGTGCAGGGCGGGGCGCTTGAATCTCTAACTGTACAATGAAAAGTAACATTTCTATCCGCAAGTTACTACTCAATTCCTTTGTTAGTTCAATTTCAAACGAGATAGTAATTTGGCTTTTATGAACTAGAAATATATAAATAGGTCTCAAAGTCTTATCTCAAGAAGCCTAGAAAGAGTAAAATAGCAAATGAAATACTCTTACATAGAGTGGAAAACTCACGGATACCCAAACATAGCTCATTAAAATGACAAACCAACATACATAACTATAAGTAATATTAAAGTGCAAAGAGAGAGGCCAGTCAATATCGATAATCATCATCAAAAATCATGTAGTTGTTCCTCCTGCCTCTTGCATCTCTATCAGCCTGCTAAATCAACACCTTCAACATTAAATTCAATTCAAGGTGCATGTAAAAGCAATTATATATACTACACAAAAATCCCTCATTCTATTATGAACTTAAGACCATATATATTTGGATGATTGGAAGACAAAGAAGGGGAGGGGCGCATGTAGCTTTTTGCGACAAGCTAGCATAGACATATTAACTTTACCCAACTCGAATTATATATGCAATAACATTCTTTTATATGTGTACTAAGTATGTATCCATTATCTAACAAGTACAGAAGTACTTCACACCCATTGAGTTTGAAATTCTAAATCCATCTTCATGAAAAACGATACTTTCAGGATGGATCTCAAGATCTACGAATTTATAGTCAAAAACTTTGCAATTGAGCCAACCTAAAGATTTATAGTACATCTTTTGAAGAAAAAAAAATCTAAGAAAACACCAATATTACTTTTTTTTGGGTCTTTCACCCGGTGTTTGATATCCACATTGGTCCCCGAATAGATCTGGATTCGCACTGGAAAGTCCCACTTGGGGTAAAGTGATCCGTAACAAACCCATGACTCGAATTCAAGACCTCTGGTTAAGGATGAAGGAGTAGTTACCACTCCATCACAATCCTCGTTGGTAAGGAAACACCAATATTACTAGATATGATTGAATGATCGAAGTAGTCTTTTCTTAAATATTAGTTAAGAATATGTAGATCTAGAAGAACAGAGATTAAAGGACAAAATGCAATATTGATATATAATTAAATTTACCTTGGCTAAAAGCCTTTCAAATGCTTGTGGTCCGTGTTCTTCAATATATTTCTCAGCAGCAGTTAGGACATCATCTGGCTTACTAAAAATGTCCTTTTTCCGAGGAAAATACCAGATTCTGACTTGTGGATTTCTGTAAAAAGGTCTTATGAAATTCTCATAAACATAGGAAGCTCCATTGAAGTAAGGTAAAACCAGCCAACATATTGCAGCTAGCTTAGCATATGACCATATTGGAAACCTGAATTAAGAAAAAGTCAGCTAGATTACTTGTAACTTGAGGTGCAAAAATAAATTCTACTCAATCAAGAGAAACAACTTCTGGCAGAGAAATAAGATAAAATTGCATACAATAGAAGCTTTGTGCACCAAGCTGCAGTTGCCTATAACAGTGTGCCTGCTCGTCTCGTGAATCTTTATTTTTCTCTTTTTTTCTTTTTTGATTTTAAAAAAAAAAGTGTCTGGTGAAAATTTTATTTGGATATAAAGTAGTAACAGTGATACTGAATATTACTACTCAATTTGAAAGTATTGATGACTACCTATATATTGTGTGTGCTTTACATTATTGTTCGACTCCAAAATAAAAAAGAAGAATATTTGTTAAAACCAAATCAAGAGTTTTTTTTTTTCGGAATCGTACTGAACTTGAATTCACAGTTTTAGATCTCTGCACCTGGAATCATTTTTGTTTCACCTTTTCCAAACTAAAGTATTTAGGTCAAAATTGTTTTCCTTTTTTTTCTTTTTGCTTAATTCTTTTTATTTCATGTTCTTTTAGATATAAAGAAAGGCAAGGTACTATGATACATGAACAAGGCAGTTTTATCTGAGGAGCAGAAAATGTACAGTTTATTTAGCTAGCTGTCTTAAAAAGATTTAGTTTATATACATGTGGACAATGTAAAAAAAACTACTAATGTATCTCAACATTTTCTAGATTATTAATCTAAACTTTTTATGAACAATTGCCTATAATTATTTTTTTAAATAATCTGATAGTGTATATTATATAGAAGTTAAACTCATTTTAAGAACATAATATACACTCAACTCATTTCAACAATATGTCACGAACTTAGTAAATTTCTTTTCCAAAGGTGTGTGTATATATAGAGAGCGTCCTGAAACACCTCTCCTAGCGGTTCCCTGCGTTGATATTCGAGGACGTTGCGCTCTATATATATATCAATGCCAGAAATTGCAGAAGTAAATTGAAAAGTGAAGCTTACCACTCAATGGCCTTAGAAAAGGTAAGCTCAAAGAGAGTAATCAAAGAATAAAGAACCCAATAAGTTAGCCATTGCCGATCATCTGCTCGAGACTTTGTCTCTATTGCCTTAATTGAAGCATACCTGCCAAATATATTCCCCATTTTTCAACAAAAATCAGGCAAAAAAAGAAAAGAAACATTAATGTCACCTAAAAGAAAACAGACTATGCCATTAACTTTACTAAGGCCAATCCGCTGCACAAAATATACCGTATTCATGTAGGGTCCGAGAAAGAATAACACATAGACAACCTACCATAATGCCACTAACTTTACTATAGAGAAGAAGAGATTTGTAAATTAACTTACAGAGGGTAAGCAAGAGAGACTAGAGGCCTGGAGTAGGAACAGAAAATAAATAATGTCAAAAATCTTGAATCTTTAGCTTGTCAATTTCTAAATAAAGTCACTTAGTAAGAAATTAAACAACAAACACATGTTATTATTACAATATATACACATGAAGAGAATGCTTACAAAGCAAGAACATCAATATTCTTGGCTATTACAGCAAAAACATTGTTGTCTGAACCCATGTTTGATACTCTCAACTAAGAAACAGTATTAGAAAGAGGTCAGAAAATGAAGTGAAAAACAGAAGGGAAAACCTCCGTTGATAATGTAAATGCATGGACTTTATACGGAAAGGAGTCAAAAAGGTAAGTGGAAAAAAAGAGCGCTTTATGGAAAGTACGAAAAAAGTGATTGAAAACAGTGAGTAAATTTTTCTAAGAAGCATCTTATGCTTCACGAATATTGAGGCACCGAAATATGGCAAATTCATCTGTGTGCGTGAGGATTCATACTTAGGACTCATTTGTTCATAGATTTTTTTGTTTTGATTTATTATTTTTAAAAACGTATTTGTTCATAAGATTTTATAAGTATTTTAAAGATATTTTGGAGTAAATTTTTTAAAAATCAAAAAGTTTTTCTTCATTCATAGAATTATAATATCTTTTCAAGTGAAATGCATGACATAATTTTAAATTTCTAATACTATTTTTACTTTAATTCCAAATACTATTTTTTTTTCCAAAAATCACAAATTTTATGTTCAAACGTCTACTTATTTAAGCCATTTAAAATTTTTTGAGCCATTTTAACGAAATTTTATAATATAATAAAGAAATATATATTTTTAGTCACTTCCAAAAATAATAACAATAATATATTTTTGTATATAAGTGTATTATATACAAAAAATTACTTATATAAAAATACATATTTTATATATACTTTTTGACTAATAAATGCAATTACTTATAGTAAATTAGTCAATTTTATAATTTGCCAGTATAGTAAACCCTCTCTGTAACAGCCTTGTTTTTTTCGATAATTTTTTTTTTGTTTTTGTATTAAATGGCTGTTATACACCTATAAGAGCATTTGACGTTTAAATATTTTTTGGCTGTTATAGATAAAAATTATTTAGAAATCAATTATTTTTCCTTTTTAATGTTACATATAAAAAATAAGATAATTATTCAAATTTAAAATCTCAAAAGATATGCATATATCACTAGTTAAATATTTAAGAAAGCTAATACATAATTAATAAATTCATAACTAAAAGTATAAGGATTTAAAGGCAGGCATTTTAAAGCTACCTAAAAAATTAAAATTTTTCAAGATTGATAGAAGAACTTTGTAATTGTAGCTTGTTTCATAGATTTCATTCTCTTACTAGCGATATAACGCTTGAATTGGTGAAGATTCAATGTCCAAATTTTCAGCAGAAAGGTATCTAATAGCTTTCCCTTGAAGACAATCTAAAAGCTTAACAGTTAAATTTTCTATCTAAATATTTTTGAAATTTGTCCAATAGAAAAGATAACATGTGCAAATCTTCAAATCTTATATCTTATGCAAGATAGAAACTTTATTTAATGAAAAGATTGGTGCATATTTTTAGAATTATTATTAGTAATCTTAAAGATTCTATATGACTGTTATAAAATAATTTTACAAAGAGTGTTCTGCTATAAATATGACTGTTGTTGTTATAGGTTAAAAAGCTGTTATAGAGGTAAAATATAACTTTAAAAATTAGTTTTGAGAAAAACTTAGCTTTTATATTGAATTAATATTATATAAGGATGCTGTTATAGATATGTCTAACTGTATAATAATATTAGTAGAAGATGTAGATCATGATCTATAGTTATTTGAAAACAATAGCTCAATATTTTGATTCATCTGTTCTATAATGCAGGAAATAAAATCCAAATAGTGGTCAAACATAATGGCCTCAAAAATGGGTCATTTGTGAAAATTCGCCATTGTTTATATCAAATAAATAAAAATAATTATGATTTTGGCCTCTCTGGAGCCAATTTATGACTTCACCCTTGGAAAAATAATTTTGGAATAGTTTGAGAAAAACCCGCAGTATTCCTTCATCTTTGATGGTACATTCAAAATGACCCATATCTATTAGGTGTATCAAAATGAAAAATTATCTAGTCCTATTTAACAGAAACCGTCCATGCGGTACGCTACCACTTCAAAATTCCAGAATAGTTCTTTACCTTTTGATTACATTTTAAAATGGTTCTTAAAATTAGCCAAAAATTACACAATGCATTTGAACCATTTACGCAAAAGTTACATGATTAACAAATTACAGTAACACGTATTTAAGTAGGCGTTTGGACATAAATTTCAAGTTCTTTTTTTGAAATTTGAAATTTCACTAAAGTATAATTTGAAGATAAAGTTGCGTTTGATTATAATTTTTGCAATGTATTTGGATGTACTTTATCCCAAAACTATGAAACATGATTTACACCCTAAAATTTATAAAAATTATCAAAATTACCCCAATTTAGTATCCTACCTAAAGCAAATAATTAAATCTGCTTAATACTTAACTGCGCTTGTATTTTTTTAAGTAGAAAAAAATAGTAAAAGTCGATGAAACTAATTTTTCTGAAGATGAAGAAAACTTGACAATAACAATATTAAATTGTGTTGGCGAAAGTTTCTTTATCTCATTGCTTTGGTCTTCTTACTGTTTTTACATAGTAGTTTCTCTCAACTGTAGGCAATAACAAGGGGAAATGAGTGCGTGATAGTTAGCTAGGTATTTAATTCTGGTGGATAGAGGGGTCCTTTATAAATTTCAAAAAATTAAGGTAAAATTTAAAATCTAAAAGTTCCCATATTATAGATTTCAGTGAAAAACTAGTTCAAAACACTTTTTCAATGTGAAAATCCATTTTAAAGTTGGATTTGAAAAATTGTAAAATTTTTATAACCAACATTGGTTTGAAGAAAAACATTGGATAAAAAAGAAAACATATTTATGTCCGAACGGCCCTTAAAGCATTCACACAAACTAACAAGATTAACAATATATTTTAACATTTTTAACCTTCCAAAAATACATTTATCTTGTCACAATCCGAAATTTCCATCTTCGGGACTGTGATGGCGTCTAACATTTCACTTGCTAGGCAAGCCAACGTTAGATATAATTATTAACCATTTTTTTCAATTCAAATCAAATGAAAATCAATAAGCTGAATAATCTAAAATGGAGTGAATAAACTAACAAAAGACGAAACCCAAATACAATCCTAGAACTGATGTCACGAATACACGAACGTCTAGAGTACCATAAATAATAGTCTGAATAAGAACATAATTGTCTGATCAAAATAAACAGCTAAGATGATATAGAAGGGGACTTCAGGGCTGCGAACGTTGTGCAGCTATACCTCAAGCCTCCGCTGGTAGTCAAATCCAAGCGACCTCACTTAACGTTGCCGGGACCAACTTCGGTATCTACACAAGAAGTGCAGAATGTAGCATGAGTACAACCGACCCCATATACTCTGTAAGCGCAGAGCCTAACCTCGATGAAGTAGTTATAAGGCTAAAGCGGACTACTTACAATAACTTGTATGCAGTAATAATAATAATTACAGGAAAAGAAAACAGAAAATGAAAGTAAAGCAGTTAGTCTTTGAAAATGAATTCAATCCTCACTATCAGAAAGACCAGAATAACAAACCTCGTAATCTCATATAAAAATGCTGAAACTAACATAACAACAACAACAATAAGTACAACACACATTGTAACGACCCGGCCGGTTATTTTAAGAATTAGCATTCTGTTCGGTGGTTTAAGGTCTCGATCAGCTTCGTATTATGTATTATGACGTGCGTGTATGGTAGAGTTCGGATTTCGGATGATTGGGGATCAATTTGGAAGAAGGATTCTTGCTTTAGAAGCTTAAGTGAAAAGAGTTGACCGAAGTTTTGACTTTTGTATAGATGACTCCGGAATGGTGTTGTGATGATTCCAATAGCTTCCTATGGTAATTTTGGGCTTAGGCGTGTGTCCGGATTTAGATTTGGAGGTCCGTAGGTTAAGTTGATGCAATTTGGCAAAAATTAGAAAGTTGAAGGTTTGGAAGGTGGAGAGGTTTGACCGGGGGTTGACTTTGTTGATATCGGGTTCGAAATTTTATTTCGGAAGTTAGAATAGCTCTGTTATGTCATTTGGGACTTGCATGCAAAATTTAGCGTCATTCCGGGTTGATTTGATATGATTCGGCGCGAGTTGTAGAATTACCATATAAGAATTACCATATAAGAATTTGGTAATTCTTATATGGTTGGACTCGTTATCAAATCGGTGTTTGGATTTTACGAATTTTGTCGGGTTTCAAGGTGCGGGCCTGGAGTTGATGTTTTGGGTTGACTTTTTAGTTAATTAAAAATCGAAATTATTATCGGAATTGTTTTCTATGAGTTTTATTTATGATTTGAAGTTATTTTGGCTAGATTTGAGCCGTCCGGAGGTTGTTTCAAACACGAAGGTAATTTTAGAGTATAGGTCTAGCTCCTTTTTTGAGGTAAGTATCTTGCTTAACCTTGTGTCGGGAAAACTACCTCTTAAGATTTGAGTCATTTGTGCTAATTGTGTCATGTGAAGGCCGTGTACGCAAGGTGACGAGTACATGTTCGGGCTTATTTGTGAAAAATTTGACCGTTTAGGGATCTTAGGTTATTATATTCATAGATATGAAGTTGTTCTATCATGTTAAATCCTCTATTTACTAAATTCACCCTTATGTGTCTTATTTGGAATTAATTGATTCATGTTCTATCCTTGTTGCCAATTAAGCTCTTATGTGCTTTAATTGAAGTTGTTGCCTCTTTTATTGCCATGTTGTCTCTTTTGTAATTTCTTAACTTTAATTGAAGTTATGTTGTCTCTTCTGTAATTGCTTAACCTTAATTAAAGTTATCGTCGCCCTTTTCGTAATTTGCTTAACCTTAATTAAAGTTTTGTTATCTCTTTCATTGTTGACTTATCCTTATTTGGAATCATTGATTCATGCTATCTCTCTTATCGTCGAGTTGTACCTACATGGAATCAGTGTTTCTCCTTATCTCTTCCCATGTTGAGCTATTCTTGTTGAGACCATTATTCCCTGTTGTGTCTTTCTTTGTGAGCTTGTTCTTCCGTTTCTTTGTGTTTTGAAGTTCTTATGTTGATGTACTTGTCGTACTCTCGTGTTATTATTGTTGATGCTGTTGTACTCAGTGTTGTTGAGCAGAGGGCTGAGCGTGGTTGTGATATTGAAATTGTTTTGAGGGAAAGTTGTGGCATATGGGGACATGTGGTGAAAGACCTTATATTGTGTTGTTATGTTTTGACACACGTGATATTGTTGATAGGATTGTTGGGGTGTTCGCAAGTGAGTTGTCCGTGCTTTTATTACTATTGATATTTGCACATGCGGCGTGATAAGGCGGGCTATAAATATGTAGTTTGCACATATGGCGAGACAAGGTGAGAATATTATTATGCGCGTGTGGCGAGACAAAGCGGGAATTTACTTTATTGTTGCGCACGTGGTGAGACAAGGTGGGCTATGTCGGGTAATGATTTGTGATGACCTGGGGGCATTGTTATTGATGATATTTGTGTAGTGGTGTGCCTACCTTGTGTGAGTTATTCATTGTACATTTTGCGGTGATTGTTCCCTATGTGCCATTCATTGTCTCTACTCTTACTTGTTGACATACATGTAATTAATCACCCATATCGATTTAAAAAGGTGAATCCTAATGTCATTGACCATTTACATGTACTCTCGTTTACTTGCCCTCGGTGTGAGAGTTGTTCTATTAGCACGTGAGTTGTCCGTGCGGTCATGAGTCATTGTTATTGTTGGCACGTGAGTTGTCCGTGTGGATATTTGATGTTGTCACTTCCTTGGCACGCGATTCGTCCATGCGGTTATGAATTGTAATGTAGGCACAAAATGCCAAGTGATTAGGGTTCATGAGTTTGGACCCGTGAAATGTGACCATGAGGTGAAGTACCTCGGGAAAGTTCTTGAACCAATCTTGCGAGAAAGTGGTTGCTCTTATTGAGTGGTACTTGTTTTTCCTTACTTGGTTTCGTCGGACTTAAACTGTATTCAGCTTACTCCACGACATTATTACCTGTTGCGTCTCATTGCTAATTGCTACTTTTGGTTTCCTATTACCAGCATTAATTCATTATTGTTATCATGCTTAGATTTATATTGATATTGTTCCCTGTTAGTTTCTCATTCATACTTGTACAGGTTATTTAGTCTAGTAGATGTCTTGACTGTCTCTCGTTACTACTTCACCGAGTTTAGTCTTGATACTTACTGGGTACCGCTATAGTGTGCTCATGCTACACTTTCTGCACATTTTTGTGCAGATCCAGGTACTTTGGAGTTATTGATCTTTAGCTAGCTGATCAGGCATTGCTGTGGAGACTCAAGGTATACCTGCTGTTGCGTTCACAGGCCTCAGAGTCACCTTCTGAAATTTTACTTTGTACTGTTTGTTTCTATTTCAGAACAATTGTACATAGTGATTTTTCTAGTAAACTCAGTAGAGCTTATGATTTGTACTACCGATTTTTGGATTGTTGGTTTTGTACAAAAACTCTTGCTTTGTAATTAACAGTTATTGGTTAAAGTTTGCCATTAATTCAGTAGTGTTAGGCTTGCCTAGTCCCTAAGACTAGGTGCCATCACGATATCCTACGGAGGAAAATTGGGGTCGTGACAAATTGGTATCAGATCTCTAGGTTCATAGGTGCTACGCGTCATCAGCGAGTTTAATAGAGTCTTGCGAATCAGTACAGAGACGTCTGTACTTATCTTCGAGAGGCTACAGAACTATTAGGACAGTTTCACTTCTTTCCTTCCTATCATGCGAGTTTATTGATCTTATAGTTTGAGCCTTTGTCATTCTATTCTCTCACAAATGGTGAGGACACGCCCCTAGAGCCGGTGTTGCTAGGGGCCCGGGCAGAGGCAGAGGACGAGGAGGAGCATGTGTTGCATTTGGAGCACCTGTCAGAGCAGCAGTTGAGGAGCTGCCAGTAGCTCCAGTTGGGGGACAGGTATCGGAGGCACCTGTTGCTACCCCCGGACTTCAGGAGACTTTAGCACAGTTCCTGAGCATGTTTGGTACATTGGCGTAGGCGGGGTTGGTTCCGGTTGGGCTGGCTACTTCACATATAGGGGGAGGGGCTCAGACTCCTACCGCCCGTACTCCAGAGCAGCGAGTCCACATTGGTCAGGACAAATCTATCGTTTTGTTTTATTCATTATTGAGAGCTTAAGACTAGATATGACTTTCTGTTATTCATTACGATAAGTTTTGATTTGATTTCTGGATGGTTGGGCTATAATTTGCGATTTAGATGCTCTACCAGTGTGGGAGTTCAGTATGTGTTGTGATTTTGTAAACAACGTTGAATTATTAGAAGGTTTCGGTTGGTATGATGTGTATACAACTTGTGATTCAGAGTTGAGGGTGAGACCCTCGCGCTTCCATGAGGTTTGTTATGTTTGGACCGGGTTGCATGCCGCGGTGGAGTTATATTAGGATGAAATCGATGTGGTTAGTTCATATGCTTTGATTCTTCCTTGTAGAATTGACTCGTAGTATGGTATTGATAGGGAATTGTGCATGTCAGGCTTGTTTGATAGTCCTCTCATGTGTTTCTCTTTGCATATTCAATTTTATCCACGTTATGCTTATTGGGTTTTAGCTCATGAGGTATGTGCCCAGGTGATGTTAGATGTGACTTGTTGATTTGGGTGAACAGTTATGAGGTCTGCATGTTTTTTTTTTTGCATTGTTGTCAATGTTGTGAAGGTTTGGAACATGGTTCTAGCTGATATGAGGTTAATTTCCGGTGTTGGATTTGATTATGGCCAGCTACTATGATCGGAGATATTGTTATGAGCATATGTGTGATGTGTTACGTTGTGTCGTTGTACCCGGTGGATGTAGGCATGAGTTGTTGCAGCTGGTTGAGGCTGATACCGTGTGTTGATGTGAGAATCGGGTCTTTGAGAAATGATCAGATGGTGAAAAATGTGGTTCTAAGGTTTATCAGTGTGGGTGGAAAGAATACTTTTCAGTTGAGATGGTGTTGTCTGGTTTATGTGGATTGGGGTGACGTGGGGTTACCCGCGGGTGTATGTATGGTAAGTTCACTAAGTGATTTGATGACTTTGGAATGGTTCTTGGCACGTTCGAGGACGAACGTTTATTTAAGAGGGGGAGGATGTAACGACCTAGCCGGTCGTTTTGAGAATTAGCATTCCGTTCGGTGGTTTAAGGTCTCGAGCAGCTTCGTATTATGTATTATCACGCGCGTGTGTGGTCGAGTTCGGATTTCAGATGATTCGGGATTGATTTGGAAGAAGGATTCTTGCTTTAGAAGCTTAAGTGAAAAGTTTTGACCAGTGTAGATGACTCCGTAATGGTGTTTTGATGATTCCAATAGCTTCGTATGGTGATTTTGGACTTAGGCGTGTGTCTGATTTGGATTTGTAGGTCTGTAGGTTAAATTGATGCATTTTGGCGAGAATTAGAAAGTTGAAGGTTTGGAAGGTGGAAAGGTTTAACCGGGGGTTGACTTTGTTGATATCGGGTTCGAAATTTGATTCCGGGAGTTAGAATAGCTCCCAAAACTTGACGAGCGCAAAACACAATACGAAATAGATGCTCGCTAGCCAAAGATAGTATAGTTTAATTATCGTCTCCACATGAATTGGATTTAAACAATGCTCTAATAAGTTGGTTTAACTGCTATTTAGGATGATCAAAACTTGATTTGGATTGATTGTGAACTACGATTAACTACTAAAGTAAAGCAATTGACAATTGACGGCAAAGAACTAGAGATTAACAGAGTTGGTTTCTTATCAATGTGAGGAATAAAGGTATGACAGGATAGGTGCAAGATAGCTATTTGGGATTTAACTCTAGTTTAGTTTACTCTAATGTTCTAATGATTCTCACAAATTCAGTCGATGATTAGTTCAAACGTGTAGTCAAGACTCCTCTCTCGATTAAATCTTAACTCTACGAGGTGAACTAATATAAGGACTGTGAAAGTATGCAAGCATGTGTTAATGGATTAGTCTTTAGGAAAACATCTCTCGAATATTCTTCTAACTTGATTTAATCAACAATTCAACAAGTTCTTTCGATTACTTAAGAGAATCAATGAACTAAATCAAACAAAATAATGCAAATATAATCACCAAAATATTCCTCTTTTGATTAAATAGACCGGTGAATAAAGTTGCAACAATTCTAATCTCCATAAACGAATTAATGCAAAGAACTAAGTTAAAATCCACAAATATCAGTCAAAACACCATATCCGTCAAACACTAAGGGAAACTACTCCGTTTTGATGTTGTTTGATGTCATTTGAGGCCTCGAGCAGGTCCGCGTTATATTAGGGAACTTGTTGGTATGTTTCGACGGGGTCCCGGAGGCCTCGGGTATGTTTCGAATGGGCTACGAGCCATTTCTTCATGCTTTAAAGTTGCTGGTTCTGTCATCTGGTTTTTCTTCATCGCGTTCGCGTTAATGGAATCATGTTTGCGCAGTGTAATTAGGTGGAAGGCAACAATTGTTCTTCACGTTCGCGAAAAGGTGATCGCGTTCGCGAAGGTTGGAAGGCTTTTGCCTTCGCGTTCGCATTCAGTGGTCCGCGATCGCGTAGAGGTAAGGCGGAAAAGGGCATCACGCATCATTTCTCTTTGCGTTCGTGAGTACACAGTCGCGTTCACGTAGAGTCTGGAGTTTTGGTCACCGTGTTCGGGACCCTTATGTCGCATTCGCGAAGCACATTTTGGCATCCTTCATTTTTGTTCTTCGCGATCGCGAGGAATGTTCCGTGATCGCGATGTATAATTCACTGAGCAGAAATATAAGAACTCTATTTTGGGGGTTTGGCCATTTCTATCATATCTTGAGTTGGAGGCCTCGGATTTGGGCGATTTTTGAGGGGTTCTTCACGTGTTGGTTTGGGGTAAGTGTTCTCTACCAGGAATTGATTTCATTGCATGATTGCATCTTCATTTTTATCATTAAATTAGTGGTTTGAGTTGGGGAAAATGGGAATTTTTGAAAAATCTTTCAAAATGTAAAATGAGGACGTGAAGGGCGATTTGATATCGGAATTTGGTAATTCTTGTATGGTTGGACTCGTTATCGAATCAGTGTTCAGATTTTGTGAATTTTGTCGGGTTTTGAGGTACGAGCCCGGGGTTGACTTTTTGTGTTTACCTTTTAGTTTTAATTAAATATTGAAGCTTTATTATCCGAAATTGTTTCCTATGAGTTTTATTTATGATTTGAAGTTATTTTCGCTAGATTTGAGCCGTCTGGAGGTTGTTCCAGACAAGAAGGTCATTTTAGAGTATCAGTCTAACTATTTTGAGGTAAGTATGTTGCCTAACCTTGTGTGGGGCAAACTACCCCTTAGAATTTGAGTCATTTGTGCTAATTATGTCATGTGAAGGCTGTGTACGTGAGGTGACGAGTACGTACTCATGCTTATTTGTGGAAAATTTGACTGTTTAGGGCTCTTAGGTTCTTATGTTCATTAGATATGAAGTTGTTTTATCATGTTAAATCCTCCATTTACTAAATTCACCCTTATCTGTCTTATTTGGAATTCATTGATTCATGTTCTACTCTTGTTGCCAATTAAACTCTTATGTGCCTTAATTGAAGTTTTTGCCTCTTTTATTACCATGTTGTCTCTTCTGTAATTGCTTAACCTTAATTGAAGTTATATTGTCTCTTCTATTATTGCTTAACCTTAATTGAAGTTATCGTCGTCCTTTCCGTAATTTGCTTAACCTTAGTCGAAGTTTTGTTATCCCTTTCATTGTTGACTTATTCTTTTGGAATCATCGATTCATGCTATCTCTCTTATCGTCGTGTTGTACTTACGTGGAATCAGTGTTGAACCTTATCTCTTCCCTTGTTGAGCTAAATATTGTTGAGACTATTATTCCCTGTTGTGTCTTTCTTTGTGAGCTCGTTCTTCCGTTTGTTTGTGTTCTGAAGTTCTTATGTTGATGTACTTGTCATACTCTTGTGTTATTGTTGTTAATGTTGTTGCACTCAGTGTTGTTGAGCCTAGGGCTATGCGTGGTTGTGATATTGAAATTGTTTTGAGGGAAAGTTGTGGCATATGGGCACATTTGGTGAAAGACCTTATATTGTGTTGTTATGTTTTGGCACACCTGATATTGTTGAGAGGATTGTTAGGATGTTCTCACGTGAGTTGTCCGTGGTATTATTACTATTGATATTTGCGCATCCGGCGTGACAAGGTGGGCTATATATATGTGGGTTTGCGCATGTGGCGAGACAAGGTGGGAATATTATTATGTGCGTGTGGTAAGACAAGGCGGGCATTTACTTTTTGCGCACGTGGCGAGACAGGGTGGGCTATGTCGGAAAATGATTTGTGATGACTTGTGATGGACTGGGGGCATTGTTATTGATGATATTTGTGTAGTGGTGCCTACCTGGTGTGAGTTATTCATTGTACATTTTGTGGTGATTGTTCTCTATGTGCCATTCATTGTCTCTACTCTTACTTGTTTACTTGAGTTGTGATAGAACACTTGCACAAGCATACACGTAATTAATCATCCATATCGATTTAAGAAGGTGAATCCTGATGTTATTGACCATTTATATGTACTCTCGTTTACTTGCCCTCAGAGGAAAATTGGGGTCATGACACACACAATCATTGTGGCGCACAACCCGATCCCACCGTAACATCCTTTATCAATATCAAGTATAACCTAAATAATCTGTTGTAGCGCGCAACCCAATCCTCCCATATCATCATTAATCAATATCATAATCCTCCCTTATTCCACCATATCATTATTTATCAATATCAATTATTACGTACACAAACCATTGCGGCGCTCAACCCGATCCCACCTTATCATTATTTATCAATATCATAATCCTTCCTTATTCCACCATGTCAATTTATTAGTCTTCAATTCCCGTGGCGGCGTGCAACTCGATCCACCAACAATTTCAATAAACATAAACAATCGAATAATTTAATTTACAAGAATTTCTACAATCAAAGGGTATGAGTGCAAAGCAATAAAGGAACCACGTAATAATCAAAGGAATGCAACAAATATTACTAAAAATAACAGGACAAGTAAAACACGTGACAATTAAGGTGTACAAGTAAAACAATTAAGGCAAGTAGCAAATAAGGTCGGAGACATGAAGGGGACGAACAATTCAATACAAGAATGATTAAATGACAAATAACAAATTACGGCATAGAAGACAATTAAAGCATGTAACAATTAAGGCATGAAATGAGATAATTCATGAAATAAAGAGAAGACATGGAAAAAAAAATATTTTGACGCGTATATACACTCGTCACCTTGCATATACGCCGTTTTCACAATAATCTACACAACACATAGTTCACAAATTTCTAATTCCCTCAAGTCAAGGTTATATCCAACACTTCCCTTGCTCCGCAATCAATCAAAGCTCAACCGAGACATTTCATCTAAAATTCGCCTCCAAATCGATCGAATCTAACCAAATATAGTTCAAACAATTCAAAATAAGCTTTAGAAACTACCCACAAAAAGGTCAACAAAAGTCAACCCCGGGCCCACTTGGTCAAAACCCGAGATTCGCACCAAAACTCGATCCCATTCACCCCCCAGTCCGGTTATGTAATTTGTTTCGAAATCTGACCTCCGTTCGAGGTCTAAATCTCAATTCTACAAAAATTCCCAATTCTACCCAAATCCCTAATTTCTACCATGAAAAAGTATAGATTAAAAGTTAGAAATCAATGGGTGTTGATTGAAAGAGAAGAAAACGAGTTAAAATCTACTAACATATGAAGTTGGGATGAAATTTCGCTTCAAAATCGCCTCTAAGCCGAGCTTAAACTTGGACATGGTGAAAATGGAGAAAATCCCGACTTTGGGATATTTAAGTCACTGGGCGTCAGGCCTTCTTCGCGTTCGCGAAGGGCCTGACGCGTTCGCGATGCACAGCAGCCAGAATAGTCTACACGTTCGCCATGTTCCTCACGCGTTCGCAAAGGCTTCTCCCCCCTGGCCTTTGCGTTTGCGAGCCAGGGCTCGCGTTCGCGTAGTGTAACAGTCACGTCCCTTCCAAGGTCCCCTAAAACCTACGCGTTCGCGAGATGTTGGTCACATTCGTGAAGGGTAAGCCCTCCAGTGCTTTGCGTTCGCGACCTAGCCATCACGTTTGCGATGAAGAAATCTGCTCCCATCCCAACTTTCCCTTCGCAATCGCGGGAATAGCTTCGCAATCGTGAAGCATAAAATGACAGACACCAGATATCAGGAAACCAACAGCTATCCAAAACCAAAAATCGATCCGTAGCCTGTCCGAAACTCACCCAAGTCCCTTGGGCTCCAAACCAAACATGCACACAAATGAAATAACATTATACAAACTCGCTCGTGCGATCAAAATTAGTATTCTTATGGTGTTTTCGGGGTGAGCCGCACCAAAAATAACCGAGGCGATGGTGTGGGGCGAAAGTCTCAAGAGGCATACGCCCAACAATTCGGGGTGTATTTTTACAGTGAGATGTAAGCTTCAGAGGCTTCTTCAAATTAAAATAAAATTTGTTGAATAAGTCCTTCATATAATACCTAAATTCTCAAAAATTGGCTTGTAATTACTCAAAAGTTTTAAAAAGGAACTGAAATGTATTAAATTTAAAAGTCAAGACCTTTTTTATTGGTTGAAGCCCTAATTCATGGTCTTTCCCAATTTTTTACCTTGTCCATTAGTATGCTAATATCTCCCAAGAGCAACGAATATTCATTTTTTTTAACAAAGACAACTCCATTCTCCTTCATAGCAGCAAGTTCAAAATTCAAATTGCAGGTTAGTCGTCCTTTTTGTTCCTCTATGTAGAAAACTTTATTCTTTTCGACTCAAGTTACTTGTGCTTGTAAGTAGCGTACAATAGATTGTTTTGACTAGTTTTTTTGTGGGGATGAAGCATATCTATATATATATTTTTCACATATTTATATTTTTCTTCAATTTTTATGCAATTTTACATGTTTATAAATATTTACTGTAATTATATAATTTTATAAAATATTAAAAATTAAATACCTATAAGGCGCAATGGGGCTTACGCTCCGTGCCTCGAGGCTTACGCTTCGCTGAGACATATGTAATACGCCTCGCTTTACACCCACGCCTTTTAAAACACTGATCAAAATATCAAAATAACACCTAAAACAATAAATCGAACATCAAAATGTATGAAATTTTCAATGAAACTTAAGAACTTTCAAAATTTACAACCGGATGTCCGAATCGCGTCAAATCAACTCCATTTTGCACCAAAATTTGCAGACAAGTCATAATAGTAAAATTGACCTATATCAATTTTCGGAACCAAAATCCGAACCTGGTAGCAACAAAGTCAACCTACGGTCAAACGTAGGAATTCTTTAAACCTCCAAATTACTCGTTTTAAAAAAATCACGTTAAATCAAGTTAGGGACTTTCGAATCAATTCTGGGCATACGCCCAAGTCCTAAATCACAATACGGACCCATTGGGACCGTTACTGCTTCGGGTCCATTTACACACGTAGTCAACTCAAATTATTTTTAAGGTAAAAATTCATATTTTCTTCAAAAAACAAATTTTCACATAAAGACTTGCCGGAAGAAGACACAGATTGCGCACACAAATCGAGGAATGCTAAACGGAGTTAATTAAGGTCTCGAAACACGAAAATAAAGGCTAAAACTCAAAATAACCTATCGAGTCATCACATTATCCACCTCTAAAATAAATTTTCGTTCTCGTACGGACATAGAATGGTACCTGGATTGGTGAAAAGGTGTGGGTATCTACTCCGCATATCAGACTCGGACTCCTACGTGGCTGCCTCGATCGGCTGACCTTTCCACTATACTTGAATTGAAGGATAATTTTTAGACCTCAGCTTTCAGACCTGCCGGGCTAGAATGGCCACCGGCTCTTCCTCATAAGTCAAATCCTTGTCCAATTGGACTGAGCTAAAATCTAACACATGGGATGGATCACCATGATACTTACAGACCATGGAGACATGGAACACCGCGTGAACTGCTGTTAAACTAGGTGGCAATGCAAGCTTGTAAGCCACCTCACTCACTCTCTCAAGAAGCTTAAAGGGTCCGATATACCTAGGGCTCAACTTGCCCATCTTTCCGAACTTCATCACATCCTTCGTGGGTGAAACTCGAAGCAATACCTCTCTGCAACCATGAATGCAACATCACAAACTCTCCGATCGGCATAACTCTTCTGCTTAGACTGAGTTGTGTGAGTCGATCCTGAATCATCTTGGCCTTTTGCATCTTGAATCAAATCGATACCCAGCAACCGAGCCTCTCCCGCCTCAAAAAAAGCAACTGGCAAACGACACCGTCTCCCGTATAGTGCCTCATAGGGAGCCATATGAATACTCGATTGATAGCTGTCGTTGTAGGCAAACTCTGCAAGCGGCAAGAACTGATCCCAAGAACCCCCGAAATCCATAATGCAGGCGCGAGGCATATCCTCCAATATTTGAATGGTGCTCTCCGACTGCCCGTCCGTTTGGGGGTGAAATGCTGTACTCAACGCAACCCGTGAGCCTAACTCATGTTGTACGGCCCTCCAGAAGTGGGGGTGAAATGCTGTACTTAACGCTACGCGTGAGCCTATCTCATGTTGTACGTCCCTCCAGAAGTGCAATATGAATTGCGTACCCCGATCAAAAATGACGCACACTGGCACACCGTGAAGACAGACGATCTCGCAGATATAGATCTCAGCTAATCGCTCTGAAGAACACTAACTGCTATTGGAATGAAATGTGCCGACTTGGTCAACCTGTCCACAATGACCCATATCGCATCGAATTTTTTCGAAGCCCGTGGGAGCCCAATAACAAAATTCATGGTAATACGCTCTTACTTCTATTCGGGAATCTCTAGCTTTTGAAGCAAACCGCCACGCCTCTGATGCTCGTACTTTACTTGCAGACAATTCAAATACCGAGCCACATATGCAACTATATCCTTTTTCATTCTTCTCCGCCAATAGTGCTTCCTCAAGTCCTGATACATATTGGCGGCACCTGGATGAATGGAATATCACAGACTGTGGGCCTCCTCAAGAATCAACTCATGAAGCCCATCCATATTGGGGACACAAATCCGACCCTACATTCACAACACCCCATCATCTCTAGTAGTAACCTACTTGGAACCACCGTGCCGAGCTGTGTCCATAAGGACAAGCAAATGGGGGTCGTCATACTGACGCTCTCTAATGTGCTCATACAAAGAAGACCGAGAGACCGTGCAAGCTAGAACATGATTGAGCTCCAAAACATCTAACCTCACGAACTTATTTGCCAAAGCCTGAACATCTGATGCTAGCGGTCTCTCACCTATCAGAATATACACAAGGTTACCCATACTCACAGCCTTTCTACTCAAGGCATCGACCACCACATTGGCCTTCCCGGGATGATACAAAATGGTGATATCATAGTCTTTCAACAGCTCCAACCACCTCCTTTGCCTCAAGTTGAGATCTTTTTGCTTGAAAAAATACTGTAGGCTCCGATAATCCATGAATACCTCACGCGACACGCCATATAGGTAATTCCTTCAAATCTTTAGTGCATGAACAATGGCTGCCAACTCTACGTCATGAACATGGTAATTCTTTTCATGAGCCTTCAACTGCCGTGACGCGTATGCAATCACCCTGCCATCCTGCATCAATACTGCACCGAGCCCAATACGAGATGTATCACAATACACTGTGTAGGATCCTAAACCTTTGGGCAATTCCAACACTGGTGCTGTAGTCAAAGCAGTCTTGAGCTTCTGAAAGCTCAACTCACACTCATCCGACCACCTGAATAGAGCACCCTTCTAGGTCAATCTAGTCAATAAGGCTACTATGGATGAAAACCCCTGCACAAACCAGCGATAATAACTTGCAAAACCTAGGAAACTCCGAATCTATGTAGCTGAAGTAGGTTTAGGCCAGTTCTAAACCGCCTCAATCTTCTTAGGATCCACTTTTATGCCCTCGGCCGATACAACATACCCCAAAAGAGCGACCGAGTCTAACCAAAACTCACACTTTGAAAACTTGGCATATAACTGACTATCTCTTAGAGTCTGAAGTACATCTCGAAGATGGTGATCCTGCTTCTCTCGACTGCGGGAGTAGATCAAGATATCATCAATGAATACGATCACAGAAGAATCCAAATAGGCTTAAATACCTGGTTCATCAAGTCCATGAATGCTGCTGGGGAATTTGTCAACCCAAATGACATCACTAGGAACTCATAACGGAAAAAGGGTCGGATATACCCCTCTACTATCAAATATTGTTCAAATCTATCCTCCGTTATACTTTTCGTTCATATATACCCCTGTCGTCCATCAAAGTTATAAATATACTCCTATGTTAACGAACATGACATGTGGCGGCCTCAAATCAAATTTTCCAACCCCAAAGTAAAAAAATCCAACCGGACTAAAACCCAAGATCGACCCGACCCGTTTCCCTCTTAAAGCTTTAATGAAAAATTTTCCTCATTCAGAACCAAATGTCTCATCTCCCTTTACATCCAGAAATCCCCAAGATGCATTCCTTCACTTTTTCTGTTAAAATTTTTGAAACCTATCTGAGAAAAATGGAGTGTGTTACAATATCCAGAAAGGACTAAGCTAGTAGATTTTCAGATATGGAATAATGCAACCTTTGACATTGGAGATTTTGAAGATTTGTCTTCATTGAAACATTTTTGGTCCCTTCTAAAACCCCTTTCGGTGAGGCTATCAGATTCCTTTCATGTTGTATCTCAAGAAAGGAGAGTCACACTCCTCTATTTGAGAATGAAAAGGCTGAAAAAAGTATTTCCAAAATTGTTGAAAAGCGAGGGAGGGTTGCGACAACAATCTTCCTGGAGCCAAAACAGAGTAATATTTAGTTGCAGTAGAAAAACGAGGGAAGGTTGTACAGGAGAAGAAAAAGATTGAAGAGAGTGCATCAATGAGTATAATTTCGTCGATGGATGCTTCTAGTTTCACTTTTGAGCTGTTCGAAAAGGTAGAAAAACCTAAAGATCTCTTTAAATGGGTCGATTGGTCATGGGTTTAGTCTTGTTGGTTTTTCTTTATTTTTTGGTTGGAAATTTGATTAAAGGCCGCCACGTGTCATGTCCGTTAAAATAGGGGTATATTTAGAACTTTGATGGACGGGAAGAGATTTGAATAATATTTGATAGTAGAGGAGTATATCCGACCCTTTTCCGAACTCATAATGCCCATACCGAGTTTGAAAAGTTATCTTAGGGACATCCGATGCACTAATCTTCAACTGATGGTAGCCAGATCTCAAATCAATCTTCAAATACACTTTAGCACTCTGAAGCTGATTAAATAAGTTATCAATCCTCGGTAATGGATACTTGTTTTTGGTCGTGACTTTGTTCAACTGCCGATAGTCTATACACATCCTCATCGAATCATTTTTTTTCTTCACGATCAACACAGCAGCACCCCAAGGCGAGACACTAGGTCTAATGAATCCCTTGTCAAGTAAATTTTGCAACTGCTCCTTTAGTTCCTTCAACTCAAGTGGGGCCATACGGTATGGTGGAACAGAAATGGACTGAGTGCCCGGAGCCAAATCAATACGGAATTCAATATATCTGTTGAGTGGAATCCCCATAGATGTGCAGGAAACACCTCTGGAAACTCAGGCACAACAGGTACTGAATTCGTGGAAGGAACCTCCGCACTAGAATCACGAATATAGGCCAAATAAGCTAGACATCCCTTGTCAATCCTACGCCGAGCCTTCTCATAAGAAATAACCTTGCTGGTAGAATGGCTAGGAGTCCCTCTCCACTTTAATCGAGGCAACCCCGTTATGGCTAAGGTTACCGTCTTGACGTGACAATTCAATATAGCATGATAAGGTGATCTCCAATCCATGCCCAAAATAACATCAAAGTTTACCATATCAAGAAGTAGAAGATCTATAGTATCAAGACTCCCAATAGTAACCACATACAAGCAATAAACATGATTTATAACAATATAATCTCCCACCGGTGTGGACATATACACATGAGCACTCAAAGAATAAAGAGGCACAACCAGATATGAAGCAAAATAGGATGACACGTAGGAATAAGTAGAGCCTGGATCAAATAGAATTGATGCATCTCTATGAAAAACTGGAACAATACCTGTGATAACAACGTCAGATGACTCGGCCTCAGGTCTAGCTGGGGATGCATAAAAAATGAGGCTAGGCCCCATCACCTGACCTTCGCCTCTCGGACGGCCTCTAGTTGGATAGCCTCCACCTTTAATGGCCTGACCTCCACCTCTAATGGCCTAACCTTCACTTCTAGCTGGCTGAGCAGGCAATGAAGTAACTGGTGCCAGAACTATGGCACGAGAACTCTATTGTGGCATGTTGCTTGATAGATTGTATTGTCCATCCGAGGGGGTGATAGAAGATGTGCTATTACAAATTGGGCAATTCATTCTGCCAGCAAATTTCATTATATTGAATTACGAAGCTGATGAACAAGCCCCTATCATCTTGGGATGACCTCTCTTAGCCACTGCTGATGCTGTGATCAAAGTTCATGAAGGAAAAATGATCCTTCGGGTTGATAATTTCGAAGCAGTCTTTAATGTATACAAGGCAATTTAGCTGCCAAGTCACTATACGGATCTAACTATGATATCTGTGATTGAAAAGGAAGAAGAAACATGATGTGGGTGCATATCTGGATGACTATCTAGAGAAAGCACTTATGTTGTTTGACAACATTGACTTGGATGACGAGGTGAAGGCGATGGTGCATCCTCTGGATGCATGTGCCTACATCAAAGGACTGATCAATTTCGAGCCTTTATATAGACCAATTGGGCCACCCCCAAGCCTTTTATCGAAGAAGCTCCTAAATTGGAACTCAAACCCCTACCCTCCCATCTTCATTACTCCTATTTAGGTGTTGATGAAACTTTACTTGTCTAAAATACTTGTTGGGTCCAAATGTACACGCAAGTTTACGCGGTCGATAAGTAATAAAATGATAAGAAAGTATCGTTCCACGAGGATTTATGATCAACTATTTTCCAATCTAAGCTATTTATCTATTTGATGCTCAAGTGAGTGTGAAGAAGATGATTGTGATGTTTTTAACTAAATTACTACAAACTAAACTAATAAGCAAGCAAGAAAATAGAATCGCAAATAGAGCAAACAAACTCTTAGGAAGAATTCAATGAGATGGGGATATTCCAGGGTTATGGGATTAACGTCTCTCCTATTATATTTTTCGGGTTGATGTAATCACTTGAATTATCAAATTTGTTGATTAGCAAGGTTTACTATGCTCGCCAAGTTCTTTTGACGCTTCGCTCGCCTATTCAAGCCAACCGTTGAATTCTATATTTTTGGTATTGATTTCTTAAAATGCTATACCAATATCATACCTAATTAAATTCTGTATGGTTCGGTTTTTCTCCTTTCGATTTTGATTTATTTGGTTCGGTCACTTTGTTTTATTCAGTTTGAATACTAACTAGTGCATAGAGCCATATACTGTAACAATTCTTAATTAAAGTACTCAAATAAACAAAATTGAAAACGTTTGTTGACAAAAGTTTTGTCCAAAACTAGAAATACCAATAGAGAGAAAACGTACATAAAGAAGTAGATTTGATCATTAGAAATGTCTTGTTACTTGCTTAGAGTTAATTGATGAACTTAGAGAATAAATGAAAATAAAATTTTAGATTTTTATATTTATGTTACAATTCATAATATGTGTATCGTGTAATATAATATATATTTCGGTACAGTTTCGGTATTTCGGTATGTCATTTTAAAATATCAAATACCATACCTAATGCCAATTTTTTTTAAAACAAATACCAAATGCCATGCCAAATACCAAAATACCAAATACCAAATACCTCGGTTTCGGTACAGTAATTTGGTATTTACCAAGTTATGTCTATAGAATCAAACTTGACAAGAATGCATGTATATTTCCTGCAAACATAACCAAGTAAGACAACTATAATATGTCTATCCTAATCACGAATCTATTCTCCGATGCCCGGATTCAAGAACTTACTCTATTCAATCCTATATGCAATTTATAGTTCTCACTTTCGAGTTCAACTATAAATTCGTAGATAGTACTCTGTTGTTAGCTACGCAATAGAATAATTAAGTGCAAGATTGAATAAGCAAATTACTATGATAAAGTCAAGCAAAACAATCAACCATCAATCTACAATAGTCAAGAACGACCCATAACCCTAGAATAATAAGATTCTTAGCCACTCATGTTCATAACGATCATCAAAAATAGTGTTTTCAAACATAAAATCTATGAATACTAGAAGAAGAATGGAAGAATTGATGAATTCCGTGCTCCTTAGTGTTTTGGTACTTTTTTTTCCTCTCTCAAAGTAGCGTCTCCCTTACCAAAATAGGTTTAGGTTTGCTTTTATACGAGTTGGGGCCTTTGGAGTCGAAATAACCGATTCCCCGGCGAACTAGGACAGATTCACGTCACCAGCGCCTAGGGTAGCATGGGGCGCTAGCCATGGCACAGGCCTTCAAAGATTTTCTGTTTTTCCACAAGTAGCGCCCCACGCTGCCTGTGGCGCTACACTGTGGCTTTTTCCCTTTTCTTCCCCTTTTCACTTCAATTCACGCACCTTCATCCCAAATTGCCTCCGGTTGATTCCTACACATAAAAATATCACAAATTAGCACAAATCATTATATTACACATCCAAAATCTACGAGACAAGAGTAAAATGCGAGGCAATATGCATAAGAATATACATACATTAAGCCGAATATCAACATCCCACACTTAGACTCTTGCTCGTCCTCGAGCAATGAAACTATAATAACACCCCAACAATGTACATCAGTAGGAAAGAGCAATTCAATTTTTCAATCATACACTCTACCTTTGATTATGGTCGATACCGGCAATCAAGTATGAAATACGAAATTCACATACTTCACGCTTTAAACATGCCCGAGTATAAACAATGCGATTCAACCAACTCAAACAACCTATTCACAACCACCCTACCTCAAGAGTCGACATGTTACCACTAAGCGACTTCAACTCGCGCATTCACCAACAAGAGAACTTTAAGGTTGTAATGTAGGCTAAGGGCCGGGTAGAATACATTTAGGAATAGTGACTAACCCTCCTAAGCACTTTAATACAACATACTCAAGAATCGAGCATTTTTTTTGTTCTCAACCTATTCACTCGCCACAAACCATACAAAACATAGCCCTTTCATCAATTAAGCACTCTACATCCCCACTAGCATGAATTAATAAGATTAGGAGGTGTGTTCTTTTCTTCTTTTTGACTATCAACATTATTTGTCTATTTTTTTTTGAAATTTTCTTTTCTCTCTTTTTTTTTTCTACACACACTCCATATATTATGGTTCAATGGCTAGTTGCATTTTTCACGACTTTAGTGCATCTTATGGGGCCTTCCATGGTTCCACTCGAAAGTTACTTCCCAAACGTCTCACCTTACTTCTGTTAGCTCCTAAGTGCCTTCGGAGCTAAAGGTAAGCTCGAATTAAGAACAAAATCGTGTTACGACTTGTAGTGTGGGTGCCAAAGAAAAGGTCTATAGACTCGAAGGGGTTATAAATGGAAATTTTTTTATTTTTAAGTGACAAGCACCTCTATGATCATGCAAGAAATTCCTACATCATCTCCTAGACTAGCACAACTTAATGATTTCGCTTCGATTAACACATGGGGCAAGTTCTAGACTATACAGGATAATAGAGAATAACACACGTCCTCACACACACATTGCACATGCAATCAAGACGGTTCAATTCAACTCTCAAGTCAAGCAAGCACATATAATTGAGAAATTTTACGCAATAATGCACTAGATGACATATAAGTCAAACATTTGAGAACAAGCATCACATAGTAGGCTATTTATTTTACTAAGGAATCACATTTCAAACCAAATATAATAGGAAGATAGAGCGCATGCCATAGTCTAATGTGCCAGCACCAAACATGTCAACAAGTATCTCAGAGCAACTAAGTTTTCTTCCTATCTTACTCCTAAAAAAAAATAAAAAAATAAAACACCCGGTTCAAGCTACACCCTTGGAAAAGAACCGGTGTCCAAAGAAAAATCAAGGAATACTACCTAAATATCCTAACAAAAACAAAAGAAAATCTTTTGGTACTTTTAATCGAACTTTAATCCCTCAAGAAATCTATCCAAAAGATCCATCGTCGGGAAAAGTCCGAGCTTTTTCTGATTTTTTTTTTCTATTTTCATTTTTTCTGATAAAAACCCCCCAACCCGAGCACTTAATACATCCATTATACACATCCCAAAACCATTCCTACCTATGATTTCTATGACTAAAAAGACAATAAAAAAATCTAGTCTACTCTGACTATAAAAAAAAAATAAAACCTAATCTACGGAAGCACTAAAAGTTTGGTTGCCTCCCAACAAGCGGCTGATTTAACGTCGCGGCACGATTCAACACGTTCCCTCACGCATCCACCAAGTCTATCGAAGTTTTGCGACGACGAATGCCACCACCCCAATAGTGCTTCACTCTTTGCCCATTGACTAAAAAGGTGTCATTGCTCCCGGGGTCCTTTAGCTCAATAGCTCCATGCTTTGTAACCCGTGCTACTTCAAATGAATCCAACCATCTACACTTGACCTTCCCAGGAAAGAGCTTCAACCTTGAGTTGAACAATAAAACGACTTTACCAGGTTTGAACTCAGGATGCAAAATGTGTTTGTCATGCCATCTCTTTGTTTTCTCTTTATACAATTTTTCATTCTCATATACGTGCAGTCGAAACTCTTCGAGCTCATTGAATTGCAATATCCATTTTTCCCCAGCCAAATCCATATCAAAGTTGAGCTTCTTGATTGCTGAATATGCCTTGTGCTCAAGCTCAACAAGCAAGTGACAAGACTTTCAATATACTAACCTGTATGGTGAAGCGCCAATTGGAGCTTGAGTGCTGTGCATATGCCCACAGAGTGTCATCCAGCTTGCTAGCCCAATCCTTCCAACTTGCGCTCACCGTCTTCTCTAAAATTTGCTTCACCTCCCTATTTGTGACCTCCACTTGACCACTAGTTTGTGGATGATAAGTGGTTGCGACCTTGTGTCTCACCCCATACTTAGCTAAGAGGTTGACCAACAGTTAGTTATAAAAGTGAGTACATCCATCATTGATCAAAGCACGCGGATTCCTGAATTTGGTGAAAATATTTTTCTTCACAAAGCTCACCACCACTTTAGCGTCATTCGTAGGCAGAGCCACAACCTCAAACCACTTTGAAACATAGTCAACTGCACAGTCCCATGAAGTCTATTCCCCAAACATTGAAGATTTCAACCTCAAGTATGCGTTTCATCGGCATCTCATGCCTTCTCGAAATTGTACCTGTCATCTAACACCTATCACACCTCTTCACAAAAGCGTGTGCATCCTTGAATAGCTTAAGCCAATAGAATCTCGATTGCAACACCTTTGCAGCCATTTTTTTTCCACCATGGTGCCCCCATATAGTGATGCATGGCAACCATGTAAAATTGCCTCCATCTCCTTCGCAGGAACACATCGGTGCACCAGCTGATCTGCACAGTTCTTAAACAAAAATGGCTCATCCCATAGATAAAGCCTCATATCATGCATGAATTTCCTCATACTATCCGGAGATAACTCTGACGGAGTCACCCCGCTTACTATGAATTTCACATAGTCAACATACCATGGGGCTATGCCAGCTGTGATGGCTAGCAGTTGCTCATCAGGAAAGCTTTCCTGAATTTCACTCCCTTCCTCAACATGTGCGCGAGTTTCCAAGCGCGACAAATGGTCCACTACCTGATTTTCTGTCCTTTTTTGATCTTTGATTTCCATGTCAAATTACTATAAGAGAAGAGCCCAATGAATTAGTCTAGGCTTAGCATCCTTTTTCTCAAACAAATACCTGATAACTGTATGGTCTGTGTAGACAATGACTTTAGTTCCCACCAAATAGGCCCTAAATTTGTCAAACGCCCATACTACCGCTAGCAACTCTTTTTCTATGACCGTGTAATTTATTTGAGTTGGATATAGAGTTTTCTAGCGTAGTAAATTGAATGGAACACTTTATCTTTCCTTTGGCCCAATACTGCCCCAATTGCCGTGTTACTAGCATCACACATCAATTCAAAAGGCTCTCCCCAGTTTGGGGCGGTGATAATTGGTGCAGTCACCAACCTCTTTTTCAACTCCTCATACGCCTTAAAGCTGTGTTCATCAAACTTAAAAGGCGTATCCTTCTCGAGCAACCTGCATAAGGGAGCAGAAATCTTAGAGAAATCTTTAATGAATCTACAATAGAAATCTGCATGTCCCAAAAAGCTTCTGACTCGTTTGATAAAGATTGGAGGTGGCAGTTTTTCAATTGCATCCACTTTTGTCTTATCCACCTCCAACCCATCTTTGGACACCTTATGCCCGAGTATAATTCCTTCTCCTACCATAAAATGACAGTTCTTTCAATTTAGCACCAAATTTGTCTCTTCACACCTGGTAAGCACTTTACTCAAATTCGTTAAGCATTCATCAAAAGTTGGTCCAAGACCGAAAAATCATCCATAAATACTTCAACAAATATTTCTACCGTATCAGTGAAGATTGCCATCATGCACCTTTGAAAAGTCGCAGGCGCATTACACAACCCAAATGACATTCGCTTAAAAGCATAAGTGCCATAAGGACAAGTGAAGGTAGTCTTCTCTTGGTCCTCTGGTGCAATTGAGATCTAGTTCTAGTCGGAATATCCATCAAGGAAACAATAGTAGTCTTATCCGGCCAATCTATCTAGCATTTGATCAATAAAGGGAAGGGGGAAATGATCTTTTCTAGTAGCATTATTCAGTTTTTGATAGTTAATGCAAATTCTCCAATCGGTCAAAGTCCTAGTTGGAATTAATTCATTATTATCATTTATGACCACCCTCATTCCACCCTTTTTAGGTACACACTGGACTGGACTTACCAACTTGCTATCAGAGATGGGAAAGATAATACCTGCATTGAGCCACATTATGACTTATTTTCTTACACTTCCTTCATGACCGGATTCAATCGGCGTTGGTGTTCTACACTCGGTCTGTGCCCCTCCTCCATGAGAATTTATGCAGACAAAATGCTGGGCTAATACCATGAATCTCAGCCATGGTCCATCCAGTCGCCCGCTTGTAGTCTCTAAGCACGTGAAATAGCTTTTCTTCCTGTAAAACAGATAAGTCAGAAGATACGACAACATGTAAAGTTTCATCAACACCGAAATAGGCGTAATGAAGATGGGGTAGGGGTTTGAGTTCCAATTTAGGAGCTTCTTAGATAAAAGGCTTGGGGGTGGCCCAATTGGTCTATATAGAGGCTCGAAATCGATCAGTCCTTTGATGTAAACACGTGCATCCAGATGGTGCGCCATCTCCTTCACCTCGTCACCTAAGTTAGTACTGTCAAACAACATAAGTGCTTTCTCTAGAGAGTCATCCAGATATGCACCCACATTATTTTTTTCTTCTTCCTTTTCATTCACAGATATCATTGCTAGATCCTCATAGTGACTTGGCAGCTGAATTGCCTTGTATACATTAAAGACTGCTTCCACATTATCAACCTGGAGGATCATCTTTCCTTCATGAACTTTGATCACAGCATCAGCGGTGGCTAAGAGAGGTCGTCCCAAGATGATGGGGACTAGTTCATTAGCTTCGTACTCCAGTATAATGAAATCTGCTGGCAGAATGAATTGCCCAATTTTTATAGCACATCTTTTATCACCCCCTCAGGATGGACAATAGATATATCATTAAGCTGCCGCATGACTGTGGTTGGCCTTGGAGCTCCCAACCCCAATTGATTGAAAACTGAGAGAGGCATCAAATTTATGCTATCCCCCAAATCACAGAGTGCTCGCCCCACATGTACCTCACCAATTCGAACAGGTATGGTGAAGCTCCCCGGATCCTTCAACTTTTGCGGCAATTTTCTTTGAATTCTTGAGGTACACTCTTCAGTAAGTGCCATAGTCTCAAACTCTATCAATCTCCTTTTGTTAGCAAAAATACCTTTTATGTATTTAGCATATTTTGGGATTTCACGTAGCACATCAACCAATGGAAGATTCAATTGAATTTTGGGTCAGCATATCGAGAAATTCGTTAAACATCCTGTCATCACTTTTCTTCTTCAATCTTTGTGGGAAAGGAGGTGGTGGCCTTACAATCGAAGTCTTTTCGCCGTTTCTTTCTCAACTTCTCCTATAGTTTTGGGGATCAGTTCACCCTTAGGAGTGACTTGTTCTTTCTTACTTTTGGGACTTTTTCTAATTCTCTAGCATTTCTCAAAGTTACATCATTTGCCCGAGGATTCTTATCTGTATCGCTGGGACGGGAACCTGCAAGCTGAGTATTTTTTTGTGCAGTCAATTGCCCTATCGACCTCTCTATGTTTCAAAATTCAGTCCTTAATTGCTGATTATCTATTCGAAGTTGCTGGTTGTCAATCAACAACTTTTTGAACATTTCATTAGTGCTTTCTTCTACATGTTGAGGTGGCTTTTGAGGCTAATTATAGTTGCCTTGAGGCTTGTATTAATTCTGAGTGGTCTGGTTCCTACCCCATGAGAAATTTGAGTGGTTCCTCTAGCTGAGATTATAGGTTTTCTCATATTGATTATTATGGTTCATTGGACCTCTACCTTGCTGCCCCACATAATAGATAGATTTAGGATTCACCAGACATTGGTCACTCATATGGCCATATCCACAAATTCCACAAGATATAGTCATCTCTAAACTTGCTGTATTTGATGCCCTTGACCCATTTCCATCTTAGCCATTTGATTTATTAGTTGAGCAATCTCTGCTCGCACGGCTGACATCTCATCCAGCTCGAGTGTACCTGCTGCTTTATGTTTTATCATCCTTCTTGAGTCACTTTCACCCTGCCAGTTATGATCATTCGTAGTGAAATTGTTGAGTAGAGTCTGAATCTCACTGTACGGCTTTTGCATGCAACTTCCTCCACAAGTTGTGTCTATATTCAATTTGGAGGTCTCGTCCAACCCATCCACAAAAGTATGTCCTAACACCTCATCAGTCTAACAATAATATAGGCAGTCTCTGAGTAGTTTATTGTATCTTTCCAAGCTTGATGAACTGTCTCACCCTCTCGTTGTTGAAACCCAAGAATTTGGCTCCTTAGTTCCTTTACCTTCTTATTTGGAAAAAACTTGATTAGGAATTTTTGTTCCAGATAATCCCAAGTATGGATCGAGTTTGCTGGCTCCTTGTTTAACCATTCCTTTGTTTCCCCCATTAGAGACAAAGGAAACAAAGTCAATTTGACATAGTCCTTAGAGACGTTCAGATAGTTGTATGTATCCGTAATCTGCAAGAAATTCTGAATATGGCTTTGGGGACCTTCACCTGACAACCCCACAAATAGTCATGTGGATTGAATCAGCTGCACTATGTACCATTTCAGCTCAAAGTGCCCAGTTATATCAGGCTTCGCGATAGCCTGGGTCATGTTCGCGAGACTAGGCCTTGCTGCCTCAATCACCGGTCTTTCTTCATTTTCTGCCATCTCGATTGGCTGTGGTTGGACAACAATACCCAACTCTGCAATTCTTGCTCTTTCTTCCACCTCACTCCTTAACCTGAGGAAGAGTCTTTTGGGTTCAAGATCAGGAGGAGGAAGGTTGTTCAAACTGTTGCTTCTTCTTAGCATTTAAGGTGAACACCTGTAGAGTTAGAAACAGTCAAACATATTAACACTTGAACAAAAAAAAAGAGCTTATTTCAGATAAATAATTAATTTCTAAATCCCCGGCAACAGCGTCAAAATCTTGTTGGATCCAAACGCGCACGCAAGTATACACAGTCGACAAATAATAAAGTGATAAGAAAGTATCGTTCTCACGAGGATGTATGATCAACTATTTTCCAATCTAAGCTATTTATCTGTTCGATGCTCCAATGAGTGTGAAGAAGATGATTGTGATGTTTATAACTAAATTACTACGAACTAAACTAATAAGCAAGCAAGAATATAGAATCGCAAATAGAGCAAACAAACACTTAGGAATAATCCAATGAGATGGGAATATTCCAGGGTTATGGGATTAACGTCTCTCCTATTGCATTTTTTCGGGTTGATGTAATCACTTGACTTATCTAATTTGTTGATTAGCAGGTTTATTATGCTCACAAAGGTTTTTCGACGCTTCGCTCACCTATTCAAGCCAACCTAAGACTATATGTCAATAGAATCAAACTTGACAAGAACACATGTATATTTCCTGCAAAAATAACCAAGTAAGGCAACTAGAATATGTCTATCCTAATCACGAATCTATTCTCCGATGCCCGGATTTAAGAACTTACTCTATTCAATCTTATATGCAATTTATAGTTCCCACTTTCGAGCTCAACTATAAATTCATAGATAGTACTCTATTGTTAGCTACAAAATAGAAATAATTAAGTGTAATATTGAATAAATAAATTACTATGCTAAAGTCAAGAAAAACAATCAACCATCAGTTTACAACAGTCAAGAATGACCCGTAACCCTAGAATAATAAGTTTCTTAGCTACTCATGTTCATAACAATCATCAAAATAGTGTTTTTAAATATAAAAGCTATGAATACTAGAAGAATGATGGAAGAATTGATGAATTCCGTTCTCCCGAGTGTTTCGTACTTTTGTTCCTCTCTCAAAGGAGAGTCGCCCTTACCAAAATTGGTTTAGGTTTGCTTTTATACGAGTTGGGGGCGTCTTGGGGTCGAAATAATCGAGTCCTGGGCGAACTAGGACAGATTCACGTCACCAGCATCCAGGGTTGCGTGGGGCGCTAGCGCTGGCGCTGGCCTTCTTGGAGTTTCTATTTTGTGTGCCACAGGTAGAACCCCACACTGCCTGTGGCGCTACACTGTGGATTTTTCCCCACATATATCGGCCCCTCTCTTGACCACAAACCGTCTTGATTCGTCTAGCAATATCTACAGCACTCTAGAAAGAAATATCACCTCCTTGTATCCTTGGCCATTTGTATCTTGATACTGAATGTGTGCCCATCAATGAATCTTCTCACTCTCTCCCTCTTAATGGGGAGCAAGGCAATGGCATGGCGAGTTAGGTCCACAAATCAAGTCTCATTTTGATGACCAGATAGGTCATCTATAGCTTTACCCTTCATTTATGTGTTTCGAGACCTCGAATAGCTCCGTTTAGCCTTTCTCAATTTGCGTGCACAGTCCGTGTCCTTTTTCCGGAAGGTTTTTATGAGAAAATTGATGAAAATGTGAAATCGTTCCTAAAAACTCATTTGAGTTGACTACGGTCAATGTTTTGCGTAAATGAACCTGGATTAGTGTTTTGACGGTCCTGCTGGGTTCGTATCATGATTTGGGACTCGGGCGTATGCCCGAAATTGAATTCGCAAGTCCCTAGCTTGAATTAATTCAATTCGTTGAAAACTAGAAATCTAAAGATTTAAAGAATTCCTAAGTTTGGCTGTAAGTTGACTTCGTTTTGGTGTCTAATTCTTAGTTCTAGGTGTTATTTTGATGTTTTAATCACGCAAGCTAGCTCGTCTGATGTTTTTTGACTTGTGCGCATATTCGGTTTGGAGCTCTGAGGGCTCGGGTGAGTTTCAGACGCGTGGCAGAATGTTGAAAGTGTTAGGACTTTGCTGGTTCTGGTGCACAGGCCTCGAACCTCGCAATTGCGAGGTTTGGTTTGCATTTGCAGTAATATAGGGCCTTTGCTAGGTTCGCATTTGAGAACAACTTCTTCGCAATTGCGAAGAGAGGGCTGGGATGACAGGGATCGCAATTGTGATCAATTGGTTGCTTTTGCAAAGCTTCAGTGTTCGCATTTGCGAACAAACCATCGCAATTGCGATGGCAGTACAGATGTGAATGCTTCGCATTTGTGAAGACTTTTTCGCATTTGCGCGGTTCTCAATTGCGAACCCCAGGTCGCAATTGTGACATCTGCGCGTGGACAAAAGAGGGGGAAAATGGGATTTATCTCATTTCTTTCAAACTTTCAACCCTAAACACCCTAGTGGCGATTTTCCCAAGAGATTTTCTTCCAAAATTAATCGGTAAGTGACTTTAATCTATTTATTTTTAGTTAACCATTACATTTCATAAGTTTTCAACATCAACTATAGGATTTTCATAGTAGAAATTAGAGATTTGGGTAGAATTAGGAATTTTTGTAAGTTTGAGATTCAGACTTGGAATTGAGGTCGGTTTTCGAAACTAATTACATAACCGGACTCAAGGATGAATTTGTGATTGGGTTTTGGTCCGAGTCTCGGGTTTTGACCAAGTGAGCCCAGTGTTGGCTTTTGTTGACTTTTTTCGAAATCATTAAAGATTGAATCCATTTCACTCATGAGTAGTTTCTAAAGCTTATTTTGAACTATTTGAACAATATTTGGTTAGATTCGATTGGTTTGGAGGCGGATTTTAGAGGAAAGGTCAGGTTGAGCTTTGATTTGATTATGGAGTGAGGTAAGTGTCGTGGTTAACCTTGACTTGAGGGATTAGGACTTGTTTTCCTATTTGCTACGTGATTAACGTGGGAGTACAACGTATATGTGAGGTGACAAGCATTTATGCTTTGTTGTTGGGATAAAGCATGCGGGGAGAAACATGTTGCCTTGTGATTTGTTGCCTTATTAATTATGATATCCACACTTAGGCTAGATTATTACTTATTTGATCATTTCTTTAGTAATTATTGCTTAATTAGTAGTGGCTGAGTATTTTGGAAGTTGAGATTTGATATCTTGGCATCATATTTGATGTAATGCACATTGTCCGCACTATTTACCTCCCGAATTTATATTATCTATACTACATGGTAAGGGAGAGTGTTAAAGCATGAAGGGTGATGTTGTGCCATTACATTATCTCATTTATTGATTAATACATTGTGAGGAACAGAACTAAAGCACGAAGGGTGATGTTGTGCCATCTATATCATTTATTCATTGTTACATGGTAATATCGAAAATAAAAGCACGAAGGGTGATGCCATGCCATCTTTATACCGTATGTTTATCTATCTTCATTGGTTGATGAGTTATTTGGCTATCTCGTGATGGTATACCTGTCGTAGTTATCGTATCTTTTCCCCCTTTCGCATGTCCCTCCAAATTGTACATTGTTAAATCTCTATTTTGTTGCTGTTTGTACACATGATGTGCCGGGTAATTTCGGCACATTTACATATTATTTGCTTAGAATTTTACTTGTTCTACTTGTTAATTATCATGATATTTACTTAGTTTTAGTGTAATTTCAGTATATTGAGGGAAGAGACCCAGAAGCATGAAAAGAAGTCCAAAAAAAAGCTTTCCAAAGGCAAGAAAAGAGTTCAAGAGTATAGCAGGTTCAATTCTGCGACCGCAGAACAGCTATGCGAGTCACAGAATGCACAAGAGGATCGCAGAGGCAGACAGAACTTCAAGCCAAAATTCAAGTTGAGAATGCGGTCGCAAATGCGACCGCAGAACAAGAATGCTAACCGCATTATCGTCGCAGACACGAACAGAGTCTAAGGTGAAAAATAGAGTGAAGACTGCGATCGCATTCTGCGATCACAGAGTCAATCTGCGGATCGCATTTTCAGATGCGATGAGAGGGAAACTGACTGGTAGGATCTGCGATGGAAAGTGAAGTTTCTGCGAACCGCATTCCTGCTCTGCGACAGGAATGCGATCGCAGATGTGCAATTGGGTCAAACTTAACTGCTGCTCGCCTCGGATTTTGGGCTTCTATAAATAGCTTTTCTAGGGTTGTGTGAAGGGAGACTTGTCAGAATTCAAAGTGCAAAGTACTGCTTTTGGTTATTTTCGAATTTAGAGAGATTTTTGGGTGATCAAGAGAGAGAATTCGATATTGTTGTAAGATGAATTCAATTATTCTTATTTATTCTTCAGTTTTTAACATGTGTAGCTAAATTCTAATGCTAAGGTTGTGAACCCTAGATGGGTGGAATGTTATTGAAAGGTTGATATTGATTTCAATTTCGAAAGACGCTTGATATTTATTTATCTCTTGTTCTTAAGTTAATCGTTAGTGGTTGCAAACATTAACGAGTGCCAATTTACACTATCGTATCTTGGAAAAGTGAGATAGAGTTTGGTAGAGATAAATAACAATAATTCAAGGCTTTAACCCTTGTTTAACGAAATTACTTAGGAATAAGTAGATTTCAATTTGGCGAATAATTGGGTGTTCTTAATTTTGACTCTTTAGTATTTGGGAGAATCATAAGAGGATACGTTTTCTAAGTGTTGGGAAACATTGGATAACACGTTAATAAGAACCGATTGCATATCAAGAACGAAAATCAATATCCATATCAATACATTCTACTACATTAGGGGGAACACAACCTTAGTATCTCACCTTCATATCTTTACTTTCAAATTATTTTCGAGCTGTAGCTGCAACTATTAGTTTACTTTTCTTTACGTACTCAACATTAATTTACTCTATTTGGTTACTTGATCGAATTACGACTAAGTACAGTATTGCATTAATCGGATAATTGTTTCATGCCTATTCCCTGTGGGATTCGACCCCAACCTCGTTGGGTTACTATATTTGACATCGATCACTTACACTATTGTAAAGGTGTAATTTGAGCGGATCAAATTTTGGCGCCGTTGCGTAGTATTTTGAGCAAAAATACTAAGCAAAAATGTGATGAAACTCGAAAATCTGCGGTTCGCATTTCAACTCTGCAAACCGCATTTCAACCGCAGAGAGCCACAGAGATATTAGCTAAAAGGTCAGTTGAAAATGCGGTGGAAGTTTTTATTCTGCGGTTCGCATTTCAACTCTGCGAACCGCATTTCAATCGCAAACAAGTACAGAAACTTTTGCTCTTGAATTAAGTGAAAACGCGATGGAGAGTACAAAAATGCGGCTCGCATTTCAATCTGCGAACCGCATTTCCATAGCAGACCTGTCAGGTATGTGTTCCCATTACTTTTCCAATTTTTCCCTTCATACTAAGTACATATAAAAGAAAAAAAAAGAATAATACCACAAACAAACAAAACATCCAACGGAAACAGATCAAAATTCTGACAACTTTCATCGGAATATTCCACATCAGGCAAAGAGTTCGCATAGCATTAATCTAAGGGCACCCATCTATTTCAAGGTATGTACTCTTCATATTCACCCTCAAGTTGTGGTTTTGAAACCCTAGGCGTGATTTTTTAATGAAGATGTTCAAAGTGTAGAAAACCCTAGGCGTGGTTTTTTAATGAGTAGAAAACCAAACTATTGGGTTTGATTGACCAATGGGATGCCTATTCTTGGGTATGTGAAGAATGTTGCGGTCCACATATTCTAAATGTGGACCGCATTTAGGTCGCACTCCCTAACCCTAGTGGCCTGAGGAAGATGACAAATGCGGTGAGTCTGCGATCGCAGATTGAGTCTGCGAACCGCAGACCCTCCGCAAACACACACAGAACATCTCACAAACTTGGATGAAAAATGCGGTGGTTATGCGATTGCTTACACTATTGTAAAGGTGTAATTTGAGCGGATCAAATTTTGGTGATCACAGATCTTGTTCTGCGATGAGAATGCGATCGCATTTGTATGCAATGACTAGGCTTATGCACATAACCACTATGCAACGTGGTTTGCGATTCGCATAGTTGTTCTGCGATCGCAGATCTCATCGCAGTTCCATCACTCTTTGATTATCTATCCTATTTTCGCCTTTGCTCGAATTATGATAATGTCACTAACATGTGCTATCTATGAAGACATGGCTAAAAAACATCCCAAAAGCAAAAGGCCTTCCACCGCTTCACCCTCCGACCCAACCAAGCGAGCAAAGAAAGATTCAACTAGACCAAACACCTCCCAGTCTGAAGAGGAGGATTGTTTTCCGGAAGTTGATCTAGTTGCGGAGGCACGGAGGAAGAAAGGAGATGACCTTCAGCTTCGCTTTGAAGTTGAAGGTTCAAGATCTTTATTCCGGGAAGCACTCGCCAAACGGAGGATTCTACCGGAGAAGAAGTTAAGTCTGAATGGGCTCCCAGAACAATACCCTCACATCCTGGACATTATTAAAATGAGGAACTGGGAGTACTTCACCACAGACCCAAAGGAGTACAATGAATCAATGGTCCGGGAATTCTATGCGTCGTATGGAGCATCACGATCACCATACCATAGACGCAATAGACTTTTCACCGGCACGGTCAATGTTCGGGGGAAGACTGTGTTCTGTGACAGCAACCACATCAATGAATTATTCTTCCCTAACTGGGAAGCAGGCACAGCGGAGTACGATGCAATGTACTCCAACAGAGAACATGAGCGTGGATGGATAGCATCCACCATTGCAAAGGGGGTTCCAGCTTGGATCAATCCTGGAAGAAAAATTTACAAAGAGGACCTCACACGGGAAGCCAAATATTGGCTCAGCTTCGTCACTTCTCATCTTGTACCCTCCAGAAATGAAACAGAAATCAGCATTGAGAAGGCACTTCTCATCGCATGCATAATGAAGGGGGTTAAGATCGATGTGGGGAGCCTCATATTCCAGGAAATTGGCATCAGAGCCACTCAGCGGGCTACATCACTCCCTTTCCCAAGTCTGATCACCACCCTTTGCCAAGAGGTGGATGTCCTATTCCTACCTCAACGAGACAGACTTGGGAGATCTACGAGAGATATTTACATCTCTCGTATCAGCGATGCATCGGCCCCTGTAACTACCCCAATAGAAGACATTGACTCGCAGAACCTCCTATCTCCTCAGGATCCTGCATCTCCTACTGCTGCTGAAGCACCTGCACTATCAGCTACCACCGGCCCATCAACCTCACACATGCCAGCCATTTCAAAAATGGGTTTAATTGTTTAGCATACTAACTCTAAAATGGACCAGCTCTTGAAGTCATTACCCTCGCTGGTAAAACAAGCATTGACTCCGTTGCTACAACAACAATTGGAATTCGGAGAAAGGTTGTCAAAGCTTGAATCGAGGGTTGACAGCATTGAACAAGGTGGCGTGAGGGGTCTACCTGAACTACAGGAGGATGTAAAATCATTAAAGACCGATCTCCAGAAGATGCAAAATCTGGAGCTCGATATCTCATCCCTCCTCCCCAATGAGGGTAACTAGGGTGCCGGCCCGGCCAACTTGGGACTCGACTTCACGACACTTATGACGGACATCCCACCGTCAGCTGCTAAAGTGTCTCAGCCGCCCGCCCCTACAATACCGGTGGAATCTACTGATGACGAGACCTCGGAAGGGTTGTCAGAATCTGAAGAGGACAACTCCAAGGAAGCCAGTGGAGAGCTTGATGCGGGTGCAACCCCTAATCTACAAGCAAAAGGAAAAGAAATTGTGCTGCCTACAGCAGAGGAGGAATAGGAGCAGGCAGACATCGAAGCTGCCATTGAGCGCTCATTGATAGATAAGGCCGCCAGGAGACTTCCTTCGGCGGGAGATGGTAGTAGCAGCTCAGCAGCTCCTCCACCGGCTTCGGACCGGACTCACTCTTCTCCTCCAGCACTGGCAGAGAGATAGGCTACTCTCTTCGCGCAATTGCGCCTCCAGGGAGCCCCTTTTCCTTAACATTTGTTTTATTATTGCATTGGGGACAATGCATGTGCTTAAGTTGGGGGTGGTAGCCTTACATTTCTATTTGGTCTGTATATGTTGATTGACTTGTGGGTGACATTTGTATATGCTTAAATAGTAATGTTTTATTCTTTGTGTGTATATGTTGTTGTAAGTAATTAGTTAGCAATAAATTCCCCTTATTTTTTCTTTTGTCGGGTTCTTTTTCAAGGGTGTAATAGTAGAACCGGGCTGTTGAGTATAAAGTATATTGACCAGGATGGTATGTCTGTGGACAAACAAGTATGTAACCGTATGTGAATTATAAACCCCTAGAACAAATCAATTAGGTGAAATTGAGGCTCGCTCAGTAACTCTAGCTCTACTTAGAATCGTGTATTTATACACGAGGAAAGCCTCGAGTTACTAAATGCGAATCCCAAAGTTGTAAACTATGTTGACCAAACAGTTGATGTGCCAGTGTGTGGGAGCTCATTATTTTGATAGTTCTTGTGTTCATTGCTGCTATCTAGAATTTGCCCGGTTGGTTCTTTGTTGCCTAGAATACGTACGCTAAGTTAGAGAAGTGATCTTAGGCTTTTTTTGAGTAGTGATAAAACCTTTCTAGCTTGTTTCAGCCGACCTGTGCATAATGACTATCACTAGGACCCTATTTTGAGCCTTGTAGCCTTTTTATTGGCCTCCGCATTACAACCTGATCCCGTTCATCAAAGATGACTTCTTTTGAACCCACTCCTCTTTGAACATTGATAATATTGATAGAATTTAAGTTGGGGGTGGGGATCAATAATAAAATGGGCAAGATCGTGAAATAAAACGGGGACTCCGTACCTCAAAAGCTCTTGTTAATCTATGGAAGCTTCGAAAAAAAAAAAATACCACAACTTTGAAAGAAAAAGAAGAAAAGAAATATTCTATGTGAGTGGTATAAAGAAGCTGGAGAATCAAATGAAGAGGTACGCGAGTGGGGTTTAATGTGGGACTGTAAAGCCATTGAGGCCAAAGGAACAAAAAGTTGAAAGAAAAAAGAGTGTAATTAGTGTTCAAGGAGGAAGTAGCCACTATTATCTAAATTTATACCCTACCCTTCCTTAAACCGACATTACAAGCCTATAAAGTCCTTATGTGATCTCTAACCAAAGTGTTCTTATAACTAGGCGATGAATTAAAATAAGGGCAAGCCTATGGCATGGCAGGTGGTGGCACTTGAAATTCTATTCTGAGAGCGAGTGTTCTAGTTCTTTTGTCCCTTGATTTCGCTATGATAAATACTGCGAGAGTGGGACTTTCTTTCTAGTGAGGGCACATACATTGCTAGGTTGATAGCTAGTTGAGCTTGAGTAAAAGCATAAGTAAATTCAGCTGAAAGTAGCATCTAGTTACTTTGTTGAGGCTCAAAGTTCACTAATTGATTGTTTGATTTGGAGCATTTTAATGATTCAAAGGGGGTACAGTGGAAAAATGGTTACACTTAAGATGTTAACAACGAACACCGTCCTTGGTCAGTATTGCTTCATATTTGACAGGTAGAGTCTAAGTTAGGTTGGTATCAGAGCACTAGGTTGGCTAGGTCTCACGAGTTTAGAAGCAAGCTTAGTAGAGTTTGGAGGATCGATATGGAGATGTCTGTACTTATATTCTAAAAGCTATGGAGTTTAGGAAAACAATGTCACTTCTTTATTACTCTGTCGTGCGATTTTTATTCTATCATTAATGATTGAACCCTTCAATTCTGGTTTTCTCACAAATGGCGATAACACGCACTGCATCTACAACTGGACAGGAGCTGAAGCCCCTTGTGGCAGCTACTACTAGGGGTAGAGGTCGAGGCCGAGGCAGAGGCAGAGCTTAGCCTAGAGCTCGAGTAGCAGCACCCTCAGTGGAGCCATAGGTGGATTTTGAGGAGGAGGTTCCAGCTCAGATGGTACCTGTCGGACCAGCTCAGGTTCTGGAGGGGTTCATAGCCACTCCGATGCTTGGCCCAGACCGGTACCTTTTTGGTGGTATCAGCCATCTCTCGGGCTGGGCGAGGAGCACGGAGTCCTACTACTCACACCCGGAGCAGGTGGTTCCCCAGTATCAGACTCTTGCAGCTCCGCCAGTTGGGGTAGTTCAGCCAGTTGTTGCGGCACAAGCCGGTGATAGGCCCTCTTTGTCTTCTGAGGCTATGTTTATGTTAGATAAGTTTATGAAGCTCTTCCCTATTCATTTCAGTGGTGCATCTTCTGAGGACCCACAGGATTTTTCGAACCGTTGCCACGAGGTGTTGTGCAACATGGGTATACTAGAGACCAATGGGGTCGATTTTGCAGCATTTCAGTTTATTCCTGTCACTCTGAGAGAGGAGTACCACAGGTAGTTCGAGCGTCTTCAGCAGGGTGGTATGACCGTCACCCAGTACGAGACTCGATTTGTGAACCTAGCTCATCATTCCACTATCTTGCTTCCTATTGAAAGGGAGAGAGTGAGGAGATTTATTGATGGGCTCACTTTCACTCTTAGGCTACAGATGGCCAAGGAGATCGGGAGTGATATTTCTTTCCAGAAAGTCATAGACATTGTGAGAGGGATCGAGCTGGTTCGTGCTCAGGAGAGGGGGCCGGTGGCTGATAAGAGGCCTCATCATTCCGGTAGTTTCAGTGGTGCCTCATCTGGAGGCAGGGGTTCTTTTGGTAGAGGCCACCCTCCCAAGCCGTTTCAGTCAGCGCTTCGGGCATCCCACGGTGCATCGGGCAGTGGGGGCCCTTATGTGTCTCATCCTGAGCAGCTAGCCTACAGTGCACCACCAGCTCTTATTAATGCACCTCTGATCCAGAGTTATCAGAGTGGTTACATAGGTCGACAGGGCCAGTTCCAAGGTCAGCAGTCACAATAGTCGAGGGCTTGTTATTCTTGTGGTGATCCGAGGCACATTGCTAGATTTTTCCCCCGGTCATAGGACAACGTGAGCACTAGGGTTCTCGTGCCATGATTCTGGCACCGGTTGCTCCACCGCCCGCTTAGCAAGCTAGGGGCAGGGGTCAGGCAACCAGAGGTGGAAGTCAGGCCGTTAGAGGTGGAGGTTAGGTCGTTAGAGGTGGAGGCAAGCCAGCTAGAGGCCGTCCTAGAGACGTGGTTTAGAATGGTGGGGCCCAGTCCCGATGTTATGCTTTCTAAGCTAGACCTGAGGCCGAGTCAAATGACGCCGCTATCACAGGTATTGTCCAGTTTGCCAGAGATATGCTTCAGTTCTATTTGATCAGGGATCTACTTATTCCTTGGTGTCATCCTATTTTGCTTCATATCTGGTTGTGCCTCGTGATTCTTTGAGTGCTCCTATGTATGTGTCCATGCCTATGGGAGATGCTATTATTGTAGATTGTGTCTATCGCTATGTGTCCACGCCTGTGGGAGATTCTATTTTTGTAGATCGTGTCTATCACTCGTGTGTGATTACTATTAGGAGCCTTGAGACTAGCGTAGATCTTCTACTTCTTTATATGGTCGATTTTAATGTTGTCTTGGGTATGGATTGGTTGTAACCTTATCATGCTATATTGGACTATCACGCCAAGACAGCAAAATTGGCCATGCTGGGGTTGCCTCGATTAGAGTGGAGAGGGACTCCTGGCTGCTCTACTAACATAGTTATTTCTTATGTGGAGGCTCGACACATGGTCGAGAAGGGATGCCTAGCTTATTTGGCCTATGTCAGTGATTTTAGTGGGGAGGTTCCTTCCATGTATTCAGTACCAGTTGTTCGTGAGTTTCCAGATGTGTTTCCTTCAGATCTTCTTGGGATGCCACCCAACAGAGATATTGACTTATGTATTGATTTGGCTCCGGGCACTCAGCCCATTTCTATTCTACTATACCGTATGGCCCCACCGAAGTTGAAAGAGTTGAAAGAGTAGTTGCAAAATTTTCTTGATAATGGCTTCATTAGACCTAGTGTCTCGCCCTGGGGTGCGCCCGTATTGTTCGTAAAAAAGAAAGATGGGTAGATGAGGATGTGTATAGACTATCGGCAGTTGAACAAGGTCAGAATCAAGAACAAGTATCCGTTGCCGAGGACTAGTGACTTATTTGATCAGCTTATCTTCAGGGTGCCAAGGTGTTTTCGAAGATTGATTTGAGGTCTAGCTACTATCAGTTGAAGATTAGGGCATCCAATGTACTTAAGATGGCTTTTCGGACTCGGTATGGGCATTATGAGTTCCTAGTGATGTCCTTTGGGTTGACAAATGCCCAAGCAATTTTTATGGATTTGATGAACCGGGTGTTCAAGCATATTTGGATTCTTTTTTGATTCTATTCATTAATGATATCTTGATCTACTCCCGCTGTCAAGAATAACATGAGCAACATCTTCGGATTGTACTTCAGACTCTGAGAGATAACCAGTTATATGCTAAGTTTTCAAAGTGTGAGTTTTAGTTAGACTCAGTCGCCTTTTTGGGGCATGTTGTATCGGAAAATAGCATAAAGGTAGATCCTAAGAAGATTGAGCCAGTTCAGAACTGGCCTAGACCTACTTCAGCTACAGAGATCCGGAGTTTCCTGGGTTTGGCGGGTTATTATCGCCATTTTCTGGTGGAATTTCATCCATAGCAGTCCTATTGACTAGATTGAACCATAAGTTGCCCCATTCAGATGGTCGGATGAATGTGAGTTGAGATTTCAGAAGCTCAAGACTGCTTTGACTACGGCGCCAGTGTTGGTGTTGCCCACAGGTTCAGGATCCTATGCGGTGTTTTATGTTGCATCTCGTATTGGGCTCGGTGCAGTATTGATGCAGGATGGCAGGGTGATTGCGTACACGTCATGACAGTTGAAGGTTCACGAGAAGAATTACCCTGTTCATGACTTACAATTGGCAGCCATTGTTCATGCACTGAAGATTTGGAGGCACTATCTCTATGGCATGTCGTGCGAGGTATTCACAGATCATCGGAGTCTACAGTATTAGTTCAAGAAAATGGATCTCAACTTGAATACGAGGAGGTGGTTGGAGATGTTGAAAGACTATGATATCACCATTTTGTATCACCTTGGGAAGGTCAATATGGTAGCCGATGCCTTGAATAGAAATGCAGTGAGTATGGGTAGCCTTGCATATATCCCAGTTGGTGAGAGACCACTTGCAGCAGATGTTCAGGCTTTGGCCAATCGTTTCGAGATGTTAGATGTTTCAGAGCCCAATCGTGTGCTAGTTTGCATAGTCGCTCGGTCTTCCTTGTATGAGCGCATCAGAGAGCGTCAGTATAATGATCCCCATTTGCTTGTCCTTAAGGACACGGTGCGGCACAATGGTGACAAACATGTTACTATTGGAGATAATGGGGGTTTTGCAGATGTAGGGCCGTATTTGTGTGTCCAATGTGGATGGGCTTTGTGAGTTGGTTCTTAAGGAGTCCCACAGTTCTCGATATTCTTTTCATCCGGGTGCCGCCAAGATGTATCAGGACTTGCGGCAGCAGTATTGGTGGAGGAGGATGAAGAAGGATATAGTTGCATATCTAGGTCGGTGTCTAAATTGTCAACAAGTAAAGTACGAGCATCAGAGACTTGGTGGTTTGCTTCAGAGGTTAGAGATTCCTGAGTGAAAGTGGAAGCGTTTCACTATGGAATTTGTAATTGGATACCCATAGACTTAGAAGAAGTTCGACGCGGTATGGGTCATTGTGGACCGGTTGACCAAGTCAGCACATTTCATTCCAGTGACAGTTACATATGCTTCAGAGAGGTTAGCGCACTATTTAGGTATTGGAGGATATGCTTCGCGCTTGCGTTATGGATTTCGAGGGTTCTTGGGATCAGTGCTTGCCGCTAGCGGAGTTTGCCTACAACAATAGCTACCAGTCGAGCATTTAGATGGCTCCATATGAGGCATTATATAGGAGACGGTGTCGTTCTCCAGTTGGATGGTTCGAGCCGGGGAGGCTCGGTTGTTGGGTACAGATTTGGTACAGGATGCCTTAGATAAGGTCAAGATGATTCAGGATCGAATTCGCTCCGCTCAGTCTAGGCAGAAGAGTTGTGCCGATTGTAGAGATTGTGATGTCGCATTCATGGTTGGAGAGCGGGTATTGCACCGGGTTTCACCCATGAATGGTGTGATGAGGTTCGGAAAGAAGGGCAAGTTGAGCCTTAGGTATATCGGACCCTTTGAGATTCTTAAGAGAGTGGGTGAGGTGGCTTACAGGCTCGCATTGTCACCTAGTTTATCAGCTGTCCATTTAGTGTTCCATGTGTCCATGCTCCGAAAGTATCACAGTGATCCGTCCCTTGTGTTAGATTTCAGCTCAGTTCAATTGGTAAAGGATGTGACATATAAGGAGGAGTCGGTGGCTATTCTAGCCCGGCAGGTCTGGTAGTCGAGGTCTAAGAGTTATCCTTCAGTTTGAGTGTAGTGGAGAGGTCAGCCGATCGAGGCAGCCACGTGGGAGTCCGAGTCGGACATGCGGAGTAGATATCCACAACTTTTCACTAGTCCAGGTACCTTTCTATGTCCGTTCGAGGGCGAACATTTGTTTTAGAGGTGGAGAATGTGATGACCCGATAGGTCATTTATAGTTTTACCCTTTATTTCTGTATTTCGAGACCTCGAATAACTCCGTTTAGCCTTCCTCAATTTGCGTATGCAATTCGTATCCTTTTTCCGGAAGGTTTTTATGAGAAAATTGATGAAAATATGAAATCATGTCTTAAAACTCATTTGAGTTGACTACAATCAATGTTTTGTGTAAATAGGCTCGTATCAGTATTTTGATGGTCCCGGTGAGTCTGTATCGTGATTTGGGACTTGGGCGTATACCCGGAATCGAATTCGGAAGTCCCTAGCTTGAATTAATGCAATTTGTTAAAAACTAGAAATCTAAAGGTTTAAAGAATTCCTAAGTTTGACTGTAAGTTGATTTTGTTTCTTTCGGCTTCAAATTTCGGCTCCGGAACTTGGTATAAGTTCATTACAGTATTTATAACTTGTCTGCAAATTTGGTGGTAAACGGAGTTGATTTGACGTGATTTGGACGTCCAATTGAGAAATTTCACGTTCTTAAGTTTCATTAAAAATTTCATTCGTTTTGGTGTCTGATTCGTAGTACTAGGTGTTATTTTGATGTTTTAATCGCGTGGGCGAGTTCGTCTGATGTTTTTTGACTTGTGCGCATGTTTGGTTTGGAGCCCGAGGACTCAAGTGAGTTTCGAACGCGTGGCGGAGTGTCGAAAGAGTTAGGACTTTGCAAGTTCTGGTGCACAGGACTTAGACCTCGCAATTGCGAGGTCAGGTTTGCATTTGCGATTATACAGGGCTTTCGTTAGGTTCGCATTTGCGAACAACTTTTTCACAATTGCGAAGAGGGGGCTTGGATGACAGGGATCGCAATTGCGATCAATTGGTCACTTTTGCGAAGCTCCAGTGTTCGCATTTGCGAAGAAACCATCGCAATTGCGATAGCACCAGACATATGAATGCTTCGCATTTGGTAAGACTATTTCGCACTTGCGCGGTTCGCAAATGTCGCAATTGCGACATCTGCGCCTTACCAAAAGAGGGGGGAAAACGAGATTTAGCTCATTTCCTTCAAACTTTCAACTCTAAACACCCTAGAGGCGATTTTCTCAAGAGATTTCTTCCTAAATTCATTGGTAAATGACTTTAATTTATTTTGTTTCAATTACCCATTACATTTCGTGAGTTTTCAACATCAAATATAGGATTTTCATAATAGAAATTAGGACTTTGGGTAGAATTAGGTATTTTTGTAAATTTAGGATTTAGACGTCGAATTAAGGTTGGATTTCAAAATTAATTACATAACCAGGCTCGTAGGTGAACGAGTGATTGGGTTTTGGTCCGAATCTTGGGTTTTTCCCAAGCGGGCCCGGGGTTGACTTTTGTTAACTTTTCCGAAATCATTAAAGATTGAATCTTTTTCACTCATGGGTAGTTTCTAAAGCTTATTTTGAATTGTTTGAACGATATTTGGTTAGATTCGATTGGTTTGGAGGCGCATTTTAGAGGAAAGGCCCCGGTTGAGCTTTGATTTAACTTCGGAGCGAGGTAAGTGACGCGGTTAACCTAGACTTAAAGTATTAGGACTTATTTATGCCTATTAGCTACGTGATTAATGTGTGGGTACAACGTATATGTGAGGTGACGGGCATTTATGCGTTGTTGTTGGGATAAAGCGGGGGGAGGGGGGAATTGTTGCCTTATTAATTATGATATCTATACTTAGGTTAGACTATTACTTATTTGATCATTTCTTCTGTAATTACTGCTTAATTAATAATGGTTGAGTATTTTGGAAGTTGAGGTTTGGTATCTTGGCATCATATTTGACGTTAAGCACATTCTCCGCGCTATTTACCTCCCGAACTTATATTATCTTTTCTACATGCTAAGGGAGAGTGTTAATGCACGAAGGGTGATGCCGTGCCATCAATAACATTTATTCATTGTTACATGGTGAGATCGAGAGTAAAATCACGAAGGGTGATGTCGTGATCCTTCCCAATTATTCATTGTTACATGGACAATTCGAGAGTAAAAGCACGAATGGTGATGCTGTGCCATTTCATTTTATTTGTGTCATCATTTCATGGTAAGGATGAGAGTAAAAGCACGAAGGATGATGCTGTTCCATCTTTATACTGTAAGTTTATCTGTCTTTATTGGTTGATGAGTTATTTTTCTATTTTATGATGTCATACCTGTAGTAGTTATCGTATCTTTTCCCCCTTTCGCATGCCCCCTCCCAATTGTACATTGTTAAATCTCTGTTTCGTTGTTGTTTGTACATATATATATATATATATATGTTTGTATAGGTTTATTTCGTGAGTGTCTTGTCATAGCCTTGTCTCTACCTCATCGAGGTTAGGCTCGACACTTACGGAGTATATAGGGTCGGTTGTACTTATACTACACTCCTGCTCTTCTTGTGTAGATTTTGGTATTGGTACTAGCGGTGCGTGAGGTGCGCCAGCTCGGATACTATTACATGACTTATGCTGGTGTTGTATTAGATTGAGTTCCTATCTCTCGTTGTTTGTCATCACTTTTTTAAAATGTTAAAATTTGGTTATTTAACTATCTCACGTCGGCTTGTCTAGCAAGTGAATGTTAGGCGCCTTCATGACCTCGAGGTTGGGATTGCGGGTCATGATACTCATACTGGTTGACGGTCATGCTATCCTATTGAAGGCGCTCAAACTGCCTGCGGTACTCCTCTCTTAGAGTGAATGAAATGAACTTCACTAGAAATAGCAATGAAAACCGATCCCAGGTAAGTGAAGGCGAACGCGCTGGTCTGGTCAACCCATAATCTCTCCACCATCTCTTGGCAGAACCGGTCATTTAGAACTCTGCAAAGTCGACCCCTTTGGTCTCAAGAATACCCATGTTGCGCAACACCTTGAGGAAACAGTCCAAATAGTCCCGTGGGTCCTCAGAAGGTGCTCCACTGAAATGAATAGGAAAAATCTTGGTGAACTTATCGAGCCTCATCAAGGCCTCAGAAAACATAACGGGTCTATCCCCGGCCTGTGCCGCAAAAACTAGCTGAGCAACCCCAACTGGCTGGGTTGCTGGAGTCTGATATAAGGGAGCCATCTGCTCCGGAGTGTGAGTAGCACGAGTTTGTGTTCCTCCCCCACCCTGAGAGACGGCTGGTGCCATATGAAATGCACCGGTCTGGCCCACACTCTGCATAAGGCCTACCAAGCGTACTAGAGCGTTCTGAAGCACTGTAGTGGCTATGAATCCCTCCGGGACCTGAACTGGCACGACAGTCACAGTCTGAGTTGGGACCTCTTCCTCATGATCAATCTGAGGCTCCATTGTGGATGCTACTACTCGAGCTCTAGGCTGAGCTTTGCCTCTGCGTGGACCTCGGCCTCTGCCTCTACCCCTAGTAGTAGCTGCCACCGGGGGCACAGGCTCCTGTCTGGCTGCAGATGTTGTGGGTGTTCTCGCCATAGCCTCTAAAAGATAAGTACAGGCGTCTTCGTACCGATCCTCCAGACTCTACTAAGCTTGCTCATGACTCGTGCGACCTAGGCAACCTAGTGCTCTGATACTAACTTATCACGACCCGAAATTCTCACCCTCGGGACTGTGATAGTGCCTAACATTTCATTTGCTAGGCAAACCAACGTTATATATAATTATTAACCATTTTTTCTCAATTTAAATCAAATGAAAATCAATAAGCTAAATAGTCTGAAATGAAGTGAATAAACTGATAAACGACGAAATCCAAATACAATCTCAAAACTGGTGTCACAAATACACGGGCATCTAGAGTACTAAAAATAATAGTCAGAATAAAAATATAACTGTCTGAATCAAAATAAATAGCTAAGAGGATATAGAAGAGGACTTCAGGGCTGCAAACGTCGTGCAACTATACCTCAAGTCTCCGCTGGTAGTCAAATCCGGGCGACCTCACTAAACGCTGCCGGGACCAACTCCAGTATCTGCACTTCTGTGTAGTATGAGTACAACCGACCCCATGTACTCGATAAGTGCCGAGCCTAACCTCGACGAAGTAGTGATGGGGCTAAAGCGGGCCACTTACAATAACCTTTACGCAATAATAATAATAACAGGAAATGAAAGTAAAGTAGTTAGTCTATGAAAATGAATTCAATCCTCACTATCAGAAAGCCCAGAATTACAAACCTCGAATCTCATATAAAAATGTTGAAACAAACACAACAACAAAAACAAGTACAACACACAATCCATTGCGGCGCGCAACCTGATCCCACCGTAACATCCTTTATCAATATCAAGTATAACGTAAATAATTCGTTGCGGCACGTAACCCGGTCCCACTATATCATTATTTATCAATATCATAATCCTCCCTTATTCCACCTTATCAATTTATTATCCTTCAGTTCCCGTTGCGTCGTGCAACCCGATCCACCAACAATTTCGACAAACATAAACAATCCAATAACTCAATTTACAAGAATTTCTACAATTAAAGGATATGAGTGCAAGGCAATAAACGAACCACGTAATAATCAAAGGAATGCAAACTTTCAACCCTAAACACCCTAGAGGCGATTTTCTCAAGAGATTTCTTCCTAAATTCATTGGTAAATGACTTTAATTTATTTTGTTTCAATTACCCATTACATTTCGTAAGTTTTCAACATCAAATCTAGGATTTTCATAATAGAAATTAGGAATTTGGGTAGAATTAGGTATTTTTTTAAATTTAGGATTTAGACCTCGAATTAAGGTCGGATTTCAAAACTAATTACATAACCAGGCTCGAAAGTGAATGGGTGATTGGGTTTTGGTCCGAATCTTGGGTTTTTCCCAAGCGGGCCCGGGGTTGACTTTTGTTGACTTTTTCGAAATAATTAAAGATTGAATCTTTTTCACTCATAGGTAGTTTCTAAAGCTTATTGTGAATTGTTTGAACGATATTTGGTTAGATTCGATTGGTTTGGAGGCTCATTTTAGATGAAAGGCCCCGGTTGAGCTTTGATTTGATTTCGGAGCGAGGTAAGTGTCGCGGTTTACCTAGACTTGAGGTATTAGGACTTGTTTTTGCCTATTTGCTAAGTGATTAATGTGTGGGCACAACGTATGTTTGAGGTGACAGGCATTTATGCGTTGTTGGTGGGATAAGGCCGGGGNGCGGGGGGAGGGGGGAATTGTTGCCTTATTAATTATGATATCTATACTTAGGTTAGATTATTACTTATTTGATCATTTCTTCTGTAATTACTGCTTAACTAATAATAGTTGAGTATTTTGGAAGTTCAGGTTTGGTATCTTGGCATCATATTTGACGTAAAGCACATTCTCCGCGCTATTTACCTCCCGAACTTATATTATCTTTTCTACATGGTAAGGGATAGTGTTAAAGCACGAAGGGTGATGCCGTGCCATCAATAACATTTATTCATTGTTACATGGTGAGATTGAGAGTAAAATCACGAAGGGTGATGTCGTGCGATCCTTCCCAATTATTCATTGTTACATGGACAATTCGAGAGTAAAAGCACGAATGGTGATGCTGTGCCATTTCATTTTATTTGTGTCATCATTTCATGGTAAGGATGAGAGTAAAAGCACGAAGGATGATGCCGTTCTATCTTTATGCCATAAGTTTATTTGTCTTTATTGGTTGATGAGTTATTTTGCTATTTTATGATGTCATATATGTCGTAGTTATCGTATCTTTTCCCCCTTTTGCATGCCCCCTCCCAATTGTACATTGTTAATTCGTGAGTGTCCTGTCATAGCCTTGTCTCTACCTCGTCGAGGTTAGGATCGACACTTACGAAGTATATAGGGTCGGTTGTACTTATACTACACTCCTGCACTTTTTGTGTAGATTTTGGTATTGGTCCTAGCGGTGCGTGAGGTGCGTCAGCTCAGATACTATTACATGACTTATGCTGGTGTTGTATTAGACTGAGTTCCTATCTCTCGTTATTCATCATCACTTTATTAAAATGTTTAAATTTGGTTATTTAACTAGCTCATGTCGGCTTGTCTAGCAAGTGAATATTAGGCGCCATCATGACCTCGAGGTTGGGATTCCGGGTCATGACACTCGTACTGGTTGACGGTCATGCTATCCTACTGAAGGCGCTCAAATTGCCTGCGATAATCCTCTCTTAGAGTGAAAGAAATGAACTTCTCTAGAAATAGAAATGAAAACTGATCCCAGGTAAGTGAAGGTGAACACGCTGGTCTGGTCAACCCATAATCTCTCCACCATCTCTTGGCAGAACCGGTCATTTAGAACTCTGCAAAGTCGACCCCATTGGTCTCAAGAATACCCATGTTGCACAACACCTCGTAGAAAAGGTCCAAATAGTCCTGTGGGTCCTCAGAAGGTGCGCCACTGAAATGAATAGGAAAAATCTTGGTGAACTTATCCAGCCTCATCAAGGCCTCAGAAGACATAACGGGCCTATCCCCGGCCTGTGCCGCAAAAACCGGCTGAACTACCCCAACTGGATGGGTTGTTGGAGTCTGATATAAGGGGGCCATCTGCTCTGGAGTGTGAGTAGCAGGAGTCTGTGCTCCTCCCCCACCTTGAGAGACGGCTGGTGCCATCGGAAATGCACCGGTCTGGCCCACACTCTGAATAAGGCCCACTAAGCGGACTAGAGTGTCCTGATGCACTGGAGTGGCTATGAATCCCTCCGGGACCTTAACTGGCCCGATCGGCACAGTCTGAGTTGTGACCTCTTCCTTATGATCAATCTGAGGCTCCACTGTGGGTGCTGCTACTCGAGCTCTAGGCTGAGCTTTGCCTCTACCTGGACCTTGGCCTCGGCCTCTACCCCTAGTAGTAGCTGCCACTGGGGGCTCAAGTTCCTGTCTGGCTGTAGATGTTGTTAGTGTCTCGCCATCTACGAGAGAACAAAAATAGAATGGTTCCATCATCAATGATAGAATCACATCGCACGATAGATAAAGAAAGAAGTGAAATTTTCCTTAAACTCCATAGCCTCTAGAAGATAAGTACAGGTGTCTCCGTACCAATCCGCCAGACTCTACTAAGCTTGCTCATGACTCGTGCGACCTAGGCAACCTTGTGCTCTGATACCAACTTGTTACGACCCACAATTCTCACCCTCAGGACTGTGATGGTGCCTAACATTTCATTTGCTAGGCAAGCCAACGTTAGATATAATTATTAACCATTTTTTTTCAATTTAAATCAAATGAAAATCAATAAGCCGAATAGTCTGAAATGAAGTGAATAAATTAATAAACGACGAAATCCAAATACAATCTCAAAACTTGTGTCACGAATACACGGGCATCTAGAGTACTAAAAATAATTGTCAGAATAAAAATATAACTGTCTGAATAAAAAACAGCTAAGAGGATATAGAAGAGGACTTCAGGGCTGCAAATGTCGTACAGCTATACCTCAAGTCTTCGCTGGTAGTCAAATCCCGACGACCTCATTAAACCCTACCGGGACCAACTCCAGTATCTGCACTTCGGTGTAGTATGAATACAACCGACCCCATGTACTCTATAAGTGCTGAGCCTAACCTCGACAAAGTAGTGACGGGGCTAAAGCGGGCCACTTACAATAACCTGTACGCAGTAATAATAATAACAGGAAATGAAAGTAAAGCAGTTAGTTTATGAAAATGAATTCAATCCTCACTATCGGAAAGCCCAGAATAACAAACCTCGTAATCTCATATAAAAATGCTGAAACTAACACAACAACAAAAATAAGTACAACACACACGATCTGTTACGGCGCGCAACCTGATCCCATCGTAACATCCTTTATCAATATCAAGTATAATGTAAACAATTCGTTGCGGCACGCAACCCCATCCCACCAATAATTCAATTTACAAGAATTTCTACAATTAAAGGATATGGGTGCAAGGCAATAAAGGAACCACGTAATAATCAAAGGAATGCAACAAATATTACAAAAAGTAACAGAACAAGTAAAGCACGTGACAATTTAGCTGTGAAAGTAAAACATTTAAGGTAAGTAGCAAATAAGCACGGAGTCATGGAAGGGACGAACAATTCTATACAAGAATAATTAAATGATAAATAACAAATTACGACATAGAAGGCAATTAAAGCATGTGACAATTAAGGCATGAAATGAGATAATTCATGAAATAAATAGAAGACTTAGAAAATAAATATTTTGACGGCATATATACACTCGTTACCTTGCATATATGCCGTTTTCACAAATAATCCACACAACACATGGTTCACAAATTTCTAATTCCCTCAAGTCAAGGCTAGATCCAACATTTACCTCGCTCCACAATCAATCAACGCTCAACTGAGGTCTTTTCTCTAAAATTTGCCTCCAAACTGATTGAATCTAACCAAATATAGTTTAAACAATTCAAAATAAGTTTTAAAAACTACCCACAAGTGAAAAAGATTCAATCTTTTATAATTTTGAAAAAAGGTCAATAAAAGTCAACCTTGGGCATGCTTGGTCAAAAATCAAAATTCGGACCAAAACTCGATTGCCCATTCACCCCCGAGCCCGGTCATATGATTTGTTTCGAAATCCGACCTCAATTTGAGATCTAAATCTCAATTTTACGAAAATTTTCAATTCTACCTAAATTCCTAATTTCTACCATGAAAAAGCATAGATTGAAGATTAGAAATCAATGGGTGTTAATGGAAATGGAAGAAAACGAGTTAAAATCTACTAACCTATGAAGTTAGGATGAAATTTCTCTTCAAAATCGCCTCTAGGCCGAGCTCAAACTTGAAAATGGTGAATAATGGAGAAAATCTCGACTTTGGGATATTTAAGTCACCGGGAGTCGGACCTTCTTCGCGTTCGCGAAGGGCCTGACGTAATTCGCGATTTACAACAACTAGAATGACCTACGCGTTCACGAAGGCTTCTTCCCCCTGGCCTTCGCATTCACGAGCCAGGGCTCATGTTCGCGTAGTGCAACAGTCACGTCCCTTCCTAGGTCCCCTTAACCCTACGCGTTCGCGAGATGCTAGTCCTGTTCGTGACGGGTAACTCCTCTAGTGCTTTGCGTTCACGACCTATTCATCCCGTTGGCGATGAAAAAATCCGCCCCCAGCTCAACTTCCCCTTCGCGATCGCGAAGCACAAACGACTTACACCAGATATAAGCAAACCAGCAGCTATCCAAGTCTAAAAATCGATCTGTAGCCTATCCGAAACTCACCCGAGCCCCTCGAGCTCCAAAACTAAACATGCACGCAAGTGATAACATCATACGAACTCGCTTGCACGATCAAAACACCAAAATAACACCTAAAACAATGAATCAGACATCAAAACATATGACATTTTCAATGAAACTTAAGAACTTTCAAATTTACAACCGAATGTCTGAATCACGTCAAATCAACTCCGTTTTGCACCAAATTTTACAGAGAAGTCATAAATAGTAAAATGAACCTATTGCTATTTCTGAAACCGAAATCCGAACCCGATAGCAATAAAGTCAATCTACAGTCAAACTTAGTAATTCTTTAAACCTTCAAATTACTAGTTTTCAACAAATCATGTTAAATCAAGTTAGGGACTTCCGAATACAACTCCAGGCATACGCCAAGTTCCAATCACGATACGGACCCACTGGGACAGTCAAAACACTGATCCAGGTCCGTTTATACAAAATGTTAGCCATAGTCAACTCAACATTTTTAAGGCAAAAGTTCATATTTTCTTCGAAGTTTTTTTCACATAAAGACTTTTCGGAACAAGATATAGACTGCGCACGCAAATCGAGAAATACTAAACGAAGCTAATAGAAATCTCAAAATACGAAATAAAGGCTAAAACTCAAAATGATCTATCGGATCATCGCATATCTCGACTCCCAGGTCAACCTGGTTGCAACACCAACCACACCAAAATCATTTAAAAAAGGTTAAGCACTGTTAGTTCTTTCCAACGTAAACACTTCTTTCACAACTTCATAACACAACAATAAATTATTTACACTTCTTTATTTCCTATGAACACTAAAGTAGTACATAAGAGTAAATTTTCGTCAATATAAACATATTACGTGATGACACGTAATTTCCTTTAGCTTTATTTATAAAGTTAAAATTAAATTTTAAATTATATAATTATTTTACAGTTGGTGGTGCAACATAAAATTATTTTGACTTCTAGAAGTTAAATATAAGATATACAATCCATTATGTTACATAAAAATTAAACTTGGCTTGCTAGAGACGATATTTAGTTGCCAATTGCTATAGTATATATCCCTATTTTATTTTGAATCTGCTACACGTGAACCATATTAAGATGCACAGTTGCTGAATATGCAACCAATCGTTTGTTAAATAGCTTCTGATGTAATATATATATATATATATATATATATATATATATATATATATATATATATATATATATATATAT
>MCJB01003758.1:212276-245360 GCA_002018475.1 Nicotiana obtusifolia
GGGGGAGGCGAGAAGAGGTATAGGTAGGTCAAAGAAGTATTGGGGAGAGGTGATTAGGCAAGGTATGATGTTCCTTCAGCTCACCGAGGACATAATCCTTGATAGGAAGGTGTGGAGGTCTAGAATCAAGATAAAATGCTAGTAGGTAGTCGAGAGTATTAGTGTTTGCCTTATGTTCCATTATTGTTAGGTTTTTATTACTACTTTTTATTCTTTTCGCTTTGTTTTCGTACTATCGATCTTGTTGTTGTTAATGCTTGGTGCTACTATTTTTTTTCGTCTCTCATGAGCCGAGTGTCTATTGGAAACAGCCTCTCTACCTTCAAGGTAGGAGTAAGATCTGCTACACACTACCCTTCCCAGACCTCACTTGTGAGATTACATAGGATTTGTTGTTGTACTAAATTGCTTCCATCACAACTTAAACTTTTCTTTTTTTGTTGTTAGTATCACAACTTAGACTAGCTTATGTACAAGCACCACTAAGACATAAAATAAACTTATCACAGGTACAGCTAGTAAAGGCAATTGTAGAAAACATAAAGCTAAAACACCCCAACATTTTATGTGTAACTTATAATTAATCAAACATTTCCAGGATCAACCTTTGCTAACATCACCATTTTCCTTGTCACCACCAATTTCCTTAGTACCGTTACTCTCTGACTTCTCATTCTTGTTTACATTATCAGCATTCTTGGCTTCTTGAGCAACAACTGCTAATTCTTTCTTTTTCTCCTCTTTCTCTTTCTCTTTCTCTTCCTTCTCCTTCTCCTTCTCAGCCTTTGCTCTCTCTTCTTCTTCCTTAGCCTTCAATTTTGCTTCCTCCTTAGAAGTTTCAAGAGCATTAATCAATCTCTTGAAGCAAGTGTCTGCATTTTCCTTTGAAGACTTAGGCATCAAATTCTCAGCAACATCAGCAGGAGTCATATTAGTTTCCCCCAACAAACGTCGAATCTCAGGAAAATGATCATGAGATTCGACGTCTAGATAATTATGTGCAAGCACCTTGAACGACTCAAAACAACAGTAGGATAACACAATATGTTTATCCATTCTACCCCTCCGAATTAGAGCAGGATCAAGCTTTTCCACATAGTTAGTAGTGAAAACAATAAGCCTTTCACCACCAATAGCTGACCATAAACCATCAATGAAGTTCAAAAGCCCGGATAACGTTACCTCACTTTTCTCTTTTACCTCTCCTTTTTTCATCTTTTCCACAATCGCATCTTTCTCATCTTTTTCTTTATCCTCGTCGTCTTTCTTCTTCTTCTCCTCCCTTTGACCGGTAAGGTCAAGGGAACAATCAATGTCTTCTATTACAATAATAGACTTACTTGTAGTGTCTATTAATAACCTTCTTAACTCGGTATTGTCCTTAACCGCTGTCAGTTCAAGATCATAGATATCATATTCCAAGAAATTAGCCATAGCCGCAATCATGCTAGACTTACCTGTTGGGAAAGAAAATACATGACGTCACGAGGAAGCTAATAAAGCAAATTTTGACGATCATAAATCAGATGACAAAGTAAATTATACTAAAATGGCATAATATACTATAATATAGTTAGGTCAGTAGACCTAAGTCAATCTACTATAAAAGAAAAAAAAAAAACCTTTTGGAGAGAATATATTCCCCTTATAAAAATACTCTCTAAAAGACTACATTGTAGATATAGTTGTTGTTCCTCTGAGAAGCCGCGGCCAAAGCAGCGGCCAAGACTTTTCCGCCTAAAAAAGGATAAGACATATGAAAGAGATTTACTCCTTTTAGAAGTCTTTTTTCCTTCATTCAAGAAACAGAGTGCTAGTAGATTAAAAATTCAAAAAGAAATTCTAATATTACCTGTCCCTGGAGGACCATAAAGAAGATAACCACGCTTCCACGCCTTGCCAATCTTGGCATAATAATCTTTTGATTTGCTAAATGTTTGGAGATCATCCATAATCTCTTGCTTCTTGTTTGGGTCCATAGCCAAAGTATCAAAAGTTGATGGATGCTCAAACACTACTTGGCTCCATATCCTCCAACCCCTATATCTATAGCCACCTGATTCTCCCTTATTGTTTGTGTACAACTTTCTCTGCCTTTCTCTAACAGCAATCGCCTTCCCTTCGTCCAACACATATTTCAAGTATGAATTTGTGATAAGCCCGCGATTCTTTCTGTGAAATTTGAGCTTGAAATACCTCTTGTCATCCTCCTTCCACAAAGAAATTGTCTGTTTGTTGACTAATTGTTGGCTCGAAATCCACCAAACCTTCTCGCCTTTATATTCATCGGTTATCTCCTCGTGATCATCCATTGTTAGGACAAGAGATTGACCATCTTTCACTACGTTGGCTTTGAGACGCTTAGCTTGTGTGCAGGAGTTCTTACTCAGGTATCTTTCGATTGCAACATAAGCTTTGCTCCGCTCGAACCAGCCATTAGTATCATACTCATGAAAAATAATGTGCATATAAGGGTAGAAATAGCTCACTATTTTATCGGTATACCTCCTAATATGACCACGAAGTTCGCGAGGAAAATAGTTCTGGTACATAGTCCAAGTGAACATGATTGCTGCAATGGTTGGACCCAACTGAGTCCAAACATCTTGCATCATCATCTTAATTTCTCTCCTTCTTTCACTTAGAAATATATAATAACACTTGAAGTGTATGTGAATATTTGTTCACTAAATGATGGTCTGTTATATAGCATATATGAAACACCAGCGTTGTTGTATCTTCCTTGCTCACCGAGTTCGAATAGTAGTCCTCCTCCGTTGCATTTTATGTGATATTTTTTGAATGAATACGATGTTTAAGAAATAAAGGAAGATTTTTAAAATTTAGTGTATAAAACAAGTCGTAAATAATATTTTGTGTAACTATAAAACATTTCATTACAGATAAAATAAGAAGTTTAAAATTAAATTATCTTATTTTTTTTTTGGACAAGAAAGTACATCATATTAAAAGGGTGAGAAAGAATTTCTTTTTAAGTTTGGGTGAGGTGACCATATATATATATGCAAAGAAACTCATGGCGGCTAATCAATATTTGTGGCTTAAAGTCAAAGTTTAATTGGAGGCCTTCAACTTAAACTAAAATTTTTAATTTTTATTTGAAGTCTATTTTTCTAGTTTTTTGAGATGCAAAGTTGTTAATAATTTTTTTATAATCGATTTCTTCTAATAATACTCTCTCGAATGATAATATAGCTAATCTTTTTCATCGCTCTTGAGACATTGTTGATCTTAGGCAAGACTTTATTAATTTTGATTTTGAAAAAATTCCTTCCGGTGAGGCAAATGTTACGTAAACTGTTAATATTATTCTGTAAGCAATATAAACATTTGAATAAGAATTAGATTTTTTTATCTGATTGAATATAAATCAATTAGAGTATTATCTTCAACTTGACTCAATTTTTAACCACCAAATAAAAAACCAAAAATATTTTCATACGCTTCAAATTATTCAAATCTATATTGAAGTGAAAAATGGTTTGATTTACTATATATAAGAACTAATCAATTCTAAAAGGTTCTTCAAAAGACTTTGTGGTTTAATTTTTATTATAAATATTTACATCAAATTGTTTTTTTTTATATATATTACGCGTTTATTATAAATAGTACTCAATATTTTCTTCTAAATAGTAATTTAAATTTTCATACAAAAAAAAATATAAGCTTACTACTTCTGAAAATGGAGCTCTCAAATTTGAGGGCCTAAAGCGATCGCTTTAGTTGCTTCACGTTGAGCCGCCGCTGAAGAAACTGCTGAGTAAATGCCACGGTGGGACTACTGTTTTACCGGTCAATCTTGAAATACTATAGTAGTACAAAATTTCTTGTCCTGATCAGGAGACTTATTCATTCATAGGAAAGTTCCTTGAGGAATAAGAAGATTAAATTAAGATTAAGATCAAGAGCTGGACCACTAGTATACGAATGCGTATGAACATTTTGTCTTTTTCCAAGGGATCATATATCATCTTAATTAAGATGTCATTGTGCTTACGTATGGTATATTGAACAATGATCATATTGCTAATAAAATAGTTTTTATTTTAACTATCTGGTATTCGATGTTCCAAATTCACAGTCCCAACTAAGACAAATTCACAATATGGAAAAGACCAAAAAGGGGTCACAAAAGTTAGATAATTAACGTACCATAAAGTTCAATCTTTATTAATGTCTTTGTTTATTACATAAGACGACACTTTGTTTAGGTGAAGGTGCCCCCCACCCACACCATAAAAGTTATTCATGTTGTCATGCTAAATTGGTGTGAATATCTTTTCTAAGAAGATTCTAGCGCATTGCAGTAGAATGTTCAGTGATCCGCTTGTTGTTTACTTGTAAAACAATACAATTGAATTTATAATATATTTTATAGACAAGTGAATCGATTTGACCCAAAAATATAAAATAAATAAGAACATAAATAAGACTATGAAATAGAATTAAAGGAAATACAAGGCTGATTATGAGCTTTGCCTTTCTGTATATCAAGAACAAAATAAAGCAAGTAATTCTATAATTTTGAGAGCAGAATATAACTTTTGTGAACAGATATTTCATGTCTACAATGGATGTTAATTCCCCTATTTATAGCTCTATTTAGGGAGACAAGATCCTCAAATCAAGCTTCTTTTGAATGAGAATAAAAGCCATCATTGATGGTTGCATAAGTACGGTTGGCTATAAATGCAGATGTTTCATTGAGTGCTACCCGATGTCAATACTTTGAACATTTGTCATCGACTACTCTGTCTTCGAGATTAAACCAACACCGGTTACATGCTTGCAACAAGTATCGACTATTTGCTGGCTCACATCCTACCTGTCTTTAGCTCCACGTGTCACCTCTTTATTCGTCCAACTGTCACTAACCAATTTTACAGTATATACTTGTTCTTTTCAAATACAAATGATTCAAGTAAACTCTAGACTAGTTATTGAGTCCAAAACTCCACAAAAAGAAAATTCTTCAACAAATAATAGTCTCCCTTTTTAGTGAACAAGTTGTAGGCTTAGACCTTTTCTCGTTATCAAAACTCAATTTACACCTCACTTTTAATACCTACTAGCACAATTTTCATGCACTAACACAAGGAAGAAAAATTATTATTAGGTTTCTGTTTACCCGAAAAACGGTACAGTTGAATTTGTTCGTAGTTTCACGACAAGTGAATTAATTTGATCCAAAAAGTAATGAAATAACTGATGAAATATAAAATACTTAGTCTTAAAATATAGATGGAATGGCAGAGCTAATGAGTCCGGAAAAAGGGTTTTCGGGCACAACAATGATAAGATCAAAAGCGAGAGAATACAATTATATTAAAATGCTGTATAGAATGTAGTGTAAGTTAGCCAGAAAATTCGTGTCCCTTACAATGATAACTGAACTCTCTATTTATAGCTTTGTCTAGGGAAGGAAGTCCTAGAATCATGCCCTTCTTTAATGCCAATTATGAGGGCCATTGATGAAGATGTAATGTTAGACATATATGCCAAATTCCTTGTAACGGGCTATCATCCTTAATGCTGTAAAGTATTTCGTCTTAAATGTTACTAGGCACAAAGCATTTAATACTCCTTTTATGATCGTTACTCCTTTCGGTGACAAACATAATAGCTATATTCGGTGGTCATCTCCATCTTGTGTTCCGCGTGTCCTTTCATTAAGCGGCCACGTGTCATGTCATATTTTTTCCTATACAGATAGTCCCCCTGCTTTCCGGTGACATAACTTTGTGTTATCGGAAAATTGGTAGAAATACTTTTTTGGCAGGAATTACTACAACTCCTTTTGAAGGCCACTGACGGTTGATTAGACGCCTGTCTCTCCGCATTTAATGCCCCAAACACGTGTCTTCCCATGATTTAGCATGCTTTTTGCTGATTATTGAGGTAATCATGGCCATAAATTTAGCCGCCAAAATTTTGGTTATGCGCATCATCCTCTTCTTATGTACTTTATAATTTCTCAAACTTCTAACTTGCATCTTTATTTCCCAACTTTTCTCTGATATTCTTCGAATCAGAAATTTTCTTCCTTCTATTCCAATGGCTTCCTCTTCTAAACGTGCTAGTTCTTCAAAGGGCAAGAACAAAACCGAGGATTTCGTTCCTCAAACAGTGGGTTTCATCATTCCAAGAAGGTTTAGTACTTCGAGGATTTTGAAGAGAAATTTCCTACTGCTAACCCTCGTACATGGGCTGTTAGTAGATACCCTTCTTCTATTCGCCCTTCCAGTATTCCTGCTGTGAAGGAGGACTGCCGCTTCCCTAAGTTAGATATTATTGCTCCTAATTTATCGGAGAGAGTGACCCTTCTCAAGGAAGGTTTTACATATTTCTTCACGTATCCCTTTACTTTGGGTGCGTTTTCTTTGAACGGAGAGCTTGATTCTGTAATTGCAGAGTTTTGCCTTTGCTACCAGGTGCGCTTGGCACAGGTAAGTCCTTCAGTGTGGAGGACGATCGCCTGCCTTTGGCATTTGTGCCAAGAAACTGGAGAGGAGCTAACCCTAGCTCATATGATGAATCTCTATTTCCCCTAAATCTTCCGCGGGGTAATGAGAAACCTTTACAAGCGTGGCCTCTATGCTTTACTGTCTAGCATGGATGACTATAACGATCATGGGTGGATGGAACGGTCCGTTGTAGTTGCCACTAGCGACATTATTCCAACAACGACTTCATCCTTTCCGGTTGCTTGGAACCGCTCTCTTAAGTTCCCTTTAATAAACTTTTTCCTACAAAATATTCTTTCATGCTCGTATTGATATTTCAACTTTTGTTTGTTACATTAACTTGATGGATCCCACCGGTGATAGAAAGCTTGGACCGGTGGGTTCAGAAGATTTTGGACATCACAACGCCCGAAACCCGTTTGTGGAAAGAGTTGTCCCTTAAATATGGGTGGAAGGCCAAAAATCATGCTAACTTTATTTTACCTTATTTCCATTTTTTGTATACGAAGAACTCGGTTGAACCCTTCTGACTCGTTCATGAAATTAAGTCTAACCGCGGGCTCAGTTGATGTCCCTGAGGAGGATATTTTGGCTGACCCTGTTGATGCGGCGAGGCTACTTTAGGAGGCACTTACTCGAACAGGCATCTCCGGGTCTGCTTCGGGCGCAAACGTTTCTTCACAGAGTCCCCGACCATAGAACAAGCAACCAAAGAGAAGACATTCCTCTGCGGCGGGGGAAAAGAATAAGAGGGCAAAGGTTGATGCCCCTAAGTCATCTCCGGTGGCAATGGTGACTTCTTGTCCTTCCGGGCCGGTCATAGACACTGTGATGATTGATGATGATGAAGAATCTGGTGATGAGGGAGCTTCTTGTCATAGGAGGCGACGATCCTTATCATCTCAAAAGGATTCTCAACCTGTTGAGACAGTCATACCAACCAAGGATGATGTTTCGGCACTTTGGGGAGAATTTAATTTGTAGATAATGCCAACTCCCATTCTCGGGCCCTAATTGTTGTGCCGTGTACTGGAAGGCAAATTACCTGGTCCTTGCCATCTTCGGTTGGCGAGCACTCAACATCCAGTTCTGCTTTTGACGCAGTTGTTTCTCATTCTTCTACCCTATCAGCTTTATCACCATCTCCTCCAACACCAGCAACTACTAGATCACTTCCATCTTCATCCACTCTTCCACCAGCAATATCATCTCCATCGGCCGCATCTGACCGTGAGAAAGGTATCCCTCCTCCACAGTCCCCAATTCATGGGAATTTGGGGCAAAATTATGCTGGCCCTTCTAAAGATCCACAAAAGAGGAGAAGTGTTACCCTTTCATCCAGGACTACTGGTAGTAGAATCCTTTCCTTCTGGATCCGGGTAACGAACTCTCGTAATAACTCGTACTCTCTCAGCGCGATCCTGAATATGTCGGCCTTTCGGGCTTGTACCTTTCTAGCACCGGCATGAGCCTTGATAAAAGATTCCGTGAGTGTCTCAAAGGAATCTATGGAATGCTCGGGAAATAATGAATACCACATTAAAGCTCCCCTCCTGAGAGTCTTACCAAATTTCTTTAGTAACACGGACTCAATTTCATGAGGAGCCAAATCATTTCCTTTTACCGTTGTCGTGTAGGTGGTAATGTGCTCCTGTAGATCTGAAGTTCCGTCATACTTCGGCACTCGGACATTTTGAACCGCTTCGGGATCAATTCCGTGGCCGCACTCAACTTGTACGGTAATTGAATATACTGCTTCGAGTTCGGGCCTTTCAATACTGGTGGCGTGCCGGGGATTTGATCCATGCGGGCATTTACTTCCTTCATGAACCGCAAAAGTTCCTCCTTGAACGGATCGTTACCGTTGTTGAGGCCAGATCTACTCCCCCCGGCCCTGTCAAAGCCAACTTTGTCCCTAGGAATGTTGTTGTCGACACTCTACATCGTTCGGTTTGCGGGAATATCGGGAGGAATTGGATCTCGCCTGTTCGCATTATTTGAAGCAACTGATAGCGCCAATTTTAGCTCCGTCATAACCTGATCCTGCCGCGTGAGATGGTATAGAATGATTGCATGTTGCTCTTGCAGGACCCTTTTTGCATCCGCAACATGCTCCTCATCAACATCATCAGGAGTTGCCTCCCGAACCTATCGAGGTGCCGCCCCTTATGCACTGGTGTGGCGTCATTCCTCTCATTGCGAGTGTCACTGATTGAATCCTCGAAATGAGGATGCTCCCCTTGAATTTCAGGGTTGCGTGTGCCGTTAACAGTGTTATCTGCCATTTCTTTTGTGATTTTTGCTGCCTAGGCCCCACGGTGGAGCCAAACTATTTACCCAAAAAAATAGTACAGTTGAATTTGTTCGTGGTTTCTAGACAAGTGAATTACATTGATCCAAAAAGTAATGAAATAACTGATGATATATAAAATACCTAGCCTTAGAATGTAGATGGAATGACAGAGCTAATGAGTCCGGGAATAAAATTTTCGGACACAACAATGATAATATCAATAGCAAGAGAATAAAATTGTACTAAAATGCGGTATAGAATGTAGTGTAAGTTACCCAGAAAATTTGTATCCTTTACAATGATAACTGTGCTCTCTATTTATAGCTATGTCTAGGGAAGGAAGTGTAGGATCATGTCCCTTCTTTAATGTCAATTATGAGGGCCATTGATGAAGATGTAACGTTAGACATAAATGTCAAATTCCTTGTAACGGGCCATCATCCTTAATGCTGCAAAATATTCTGTATTAAATATTACCGGGCATAAAGTATTTAATATTCCTTTTATGATCGTTATTCCTTCCGGTAACAAGCGGAATAACCATGTTCGGAAGCCATCTTCATCTTATGTTTCACATATTCTTTTTTTTAACGGCCACATGTCATGTCGTATTTTTCCCTATAAAATTTTTTAATAAATAAGAAGGTATTAGAGTAATAAAGTTAAACATCATGAGATCATGGATTGGTGAATAATAATTTAATATGGGATAGTAAATGGATGGATCATGAAAAGATCATGGGATGGTAGTTTGGAAGAAAACCAGAAGTTATGAAAGGTCATGAAATTTTATAGCTACGAAGATATATGAAAGGTCACATATTTTAATATTATCATTTTTAATATATTAAAATGCTAATGATCTCTAATAACAACAAAAGGGGCCTGCTACACAGTTTCTTTACAGCAATTTAATAACGCACGCAGTTTCGTGGAAAATGCTTAACTAAAACACTGTGATGAAAGTATAAATTATCTTGACTTACAAATATCGTATGGTCTAATCTTCACCTACTCAAGCTAAAATGCATGAATCATGTCGTGCTCTTAACAATAGGAATCCTAATTTTTAATCGGAAGACCCCGAAGGAAATATTACTAATAACGACAAACGAATGTTCGCCACTCGATGACATTTAATAAAGAATATTTTTCAATATTAAATACACAATTCGTTATAAAGAATTTTGACATTCATAGCCTGCCGTTATACATTCATCAATGCCCCCATAATTGTCATTTTGGAGGGGCTTGATCCTAGGACCTTGTTTCCTAGGTACATCTATAAATAGTGATTTCAACAACCATTGTAAATGACACGAATTTTCTGACAAACTTATGGTACATATTATTCAAAAGCTCAATAGCACTTTATTTCCTGTCTATTGATATTCTTATTACTGCCTTCGGAAGCTCTATTCCTGGAACCAAGCTATTTGTTGTCTTATCTCGATTTCAACGCTAAGTCTTGCATTTTAATTAATTTATTTATCATTTTTGGGATCAAGTCGATTTGCTTGTCTATAAACCTCGTTACAAATTCAGTTGTACTGTTTTACGGGTAAACAGTTTGGCGCCCACCCTGGGGCTTAGACAGTTGCGTGATCAAGTTGATCCTTACATCTATTTACTAACTTGTTTAATTCTTTATTTCTTAGCAAAAATCATAAAAAATGACAGAACAATGTCAACATCGCACATAATGTTGAGGCCCAAGGATATCAGCGTCAACACGAAGATTCGATTACTGATATCTGCAATGAGGAGAATGTAGCCATACCGGTCTATGGCGGGCAATATCCATGACAAATTCGGGAGGCGATTCCTGATGATGCTGAAGACGAGCACGTTGCGGAAACGGTGAGAATCCTGAGGGAAACACAAACTGCTATTATGGGCCATCTCTCGCGACTAGATCAGGTCATGACAGAGTTGTGGAAAGCGTTTTTGGGTGCTTCCAACAACACGAATAGAAGAGGTTCAGTTCCTCCCGGTGCTCCCGCAAACCAAACAGCACAAAGGGATGATAATAACACCCCGAGGGGTGAAGTCGGCTTCGACGAAGTTGGGGGGAACGACAGCGGATCTAGTAACAATAATGGGAATGATCCCTTTAAAATCGAACTTATGCGGTTTATGAGGGAAATAAACACCTGAATAGACCAAATCCCGGGTGCGCTGTCGGTGTTGAAAGGACTGGATTCAAAGAAATACACCCAGTTTCCATTGAAACCGAGCGCGGAACCAGAGTTAATCCCAAAGCGGTTCAAAATACCAGACGTTCCAAACTATGATGGGACTTCGGATACTCAGGAACGGATCACCACCTACACAATGGCAGTGAAAGGAAACGACTTATCTCCGTACGAGATTGAGTCAGTTTTGCTTAAGAAGTTCGAGGAGACCCTCATGAAGGGGGCCTTGACATGGTATTCACTTCTACCCTAGCACTCAATAGATTCCTTCAAGATGCTCGCGGATTCTTTTATCAAGGCCCATGCCGGGGCAAGGAAGGTGCAGGCCCGAAAGGCCGATATATTTAAAATTGCACAAGAAGTCTGAATTGCTGCGAGAGTTCATGACCAGATTTCAGAAGGAAAAGATGTTACTACTGGCCATGCCAGATGAATGGGCAGCAGACACATTTACTAAGGGGCTGAACCCGAGGAGCTCTGACGCTTCCCGGAAAGTGAAAGAAAGTCTGCTCGAGTTTCAGGCAACAGCATGGGCAGATGTCCACAACCGCTTTGAATCGAAGATAAGAATAGAGGATGACCAGCTCAGTTTCCTGGCATTAACCAAGGGTCGGGATCAAGAGAAGAATAAGGAAAAGTTGAAGGATGATTTCAATGCAGATCAACAGTAGTCTAAAGGCCGGTTTTTGCCCTACGAAAGGGCCGAAGGATGCGGCAGAGGTTTCCGGTTGGCGGATAGGTTCGCTACTGAGAGTTGGCCGTCGCCAGAATAACAGATCGTTGCAGGACAAAGAGATATCAGGCTCCTGGGATTCCACCTAGCCCAGATTGTCCGAGTATAACTTCAATGTCAGCATAGTTGAAATAGTATCGGCTATGAGGAACATTGAGGAAGCACAGTTCCCGAGGTCGATGAGATCTGATCCCAGTAAGAGGAATCCTAATCTATGCACAAGGAGCAGGCGACATTGCTGAAAAACGGCCATCTCAAAGAGATCTTAAGCGACCGGGCTAAATATAACAATGGCCGCAATCGGGATAATACGAAATCCTCGAAGACAAGAAAAGATCCTCCTCATCTAGTGATCATCATGATTTTCGAAGGGAATGAGATTAATGGTGTAACTTTTTCAGCAGCAAAGAAGACAAAGGTACCGGTGACTCATAGAAAAAGACTCTGGGAAGTCGCTGAGAACGATATCACCTTCATGGAAGAGGACATCGATGGACTTCTATTACCGCACAATGATTCCCTTGAAATTTCTCTTAATATTTTACGTGTTTTGGTGGACCCAAGGAGTTCAGCCAATATTATCCAATGGATAGTGCTGGAACAAGCAAAGCTAATCGGAAGCATCATTCCGACCATAAAGCTCTTCGCAGGATTAAACTTAGCAAGTGTGACAACCCGAGAGGAGATCCTGCTGCCCACAAACGCTGAAGGGGTCATGAAGACGATCCTATTTGAAGTAGTAGACGACGACATGGGCTACAATATTATTTTTGGAAGACCATCGCTACACAAGAGGAAGGTTGTGCCATCAATATATCATCAACTTCTGAAATTCCAAACTTCGGAGGGAATTAAACAAATAAGAGGAGATCAACCGGCGGCGAGGTAGATGAATGCGATCTTAGGTACTGGAAGAAACATATGCAACCAAATCCACAGCGAAAGAACTCAAACAAGTCGCATTGTTCGAGAAGTTCTTGAAGAGGAAACTCCACTTGGGGATAGGATTAAACCCTGGGCTTAGGTCAAGGTTTGTAGAATTTTTTAAATTTAATGTTGATTGTTTTGAATGGTCGCATGCGGATATGACAGGTATTCCGCCAGAGGTGGCCGAGCACAAGCTAAGCCTGGATCCAAACATCCCTCTGGTAAGGCAGAAGAAAGGCCCAATTGCCGAGGTCAGAAACAGGTTTGTTAAAGAAGAGGTAACTCAATTCCTTGATATCGGTTCAATCCAGGAGGTAAAGTATGCCGACTGGCTAGCTAATGTAGTAGTAGTTACAAAAAAGAATAATAAATTTTGCATGTGCGTGGATTATAAGAATCTGAATAAGGCGTGCCAAATGACTCGTTCATATTGTCAAACATTGATCAAATGATTGATGCAACGGTTGGGCACGAGTTGATGAGTTTCCTCGATGCCTATTTCGGGTACAATAAAATCAAAATGAACCTGGAGGATCAGGAAAAGACTTCGTTCTTAACGAACTTTGCACATATTGCAACAATGTGATGTCCTTCGGTCTTAAGAATGCAGGAGCCACTTACTAGGGGCTTGTGAACAAAATGTTCGAAAAGTAAATAGGGAAAACAATTGAAGTTTACATAGATATATGTTGGTTAAGTCTTTGAATGCAGGTGATAATCTAAAGTACATCCAAGAAACTTTTGATATCCTAAGGAAGCATAACATGAAGCTTAACCCCGAAAAATATGCATTCATAGTCAACTCCAGTAAGTCTTAGGTTTCCTAGTGTCACAAAAGGGGATCGAAGTCAATCCTGATAAAATTAAAGCCATCAAGGACATTCCCGACCAGCTATCAAATGTGAAAGAGGTTCAGAGGTTAACTGGAAGACTGATCGCTTTAAGCAGGTTCATTTCCCCGTCTTCAGAAAAATGTCATCACTTCTTCTCGCTTCTGAAAAAGTAGAACAACTTCGAATGGACTCTGGAATGCCAGCAGGCGTTGAAATATTTGAAAAGGTATTTATCGAGCCCTCCGCTACTATTGAAACCAGAGGAAGGCGAACAATTACTAATTTACCTAACGGTCTCAGAGGTAGCGATAAGTGTCGCTTTAGTTCGCGAAGATGAAGGTACATAATCTCCTATTTATTTATGTTATTAAAATTTTAATGGGAGCAGAAACTTGCTACCCACACCTTAAAAAATTAGCATTAGCTGTCGTAGTCGCCGCTTGAAAGCTTAGACCTTATTTTCAATGTCACCCGATAGCCGTGGTGACAACTTTTTCCCTGCGGAATATCCTTCAACAAACCTGAACTGTCAGGTCGACTGGTCAATTAGGCAGTTGAAATGAGTGAATTCGACATAGAGTATAAACCCAGGACTGTGATCAAATCGCAAGTTTTGGCCGATTTCGTGGCTGATTTCAGTCTCGGATTACTGCCTTTGGCTACTAAAGAAGCGGTGATGGTGTCGGAAATGACATCAGGAGTTTGGACCTTGTTCACAGATGAAGCTTCCAAAGTGAAAGGGTCCGAGCTCAAGGTAGTACTTGTTATGCCCTCCGGAGAAACCCTGAGGCAGGCCAGAAGAACTGTTCCCTTGACTAACAATGAAACCGGGTATGAGACTTTGATTACAGGACTTGAACTGGCCCGGGAACTGGACTCCCAGGTCATTGAAATCAAATGTGATTCCCAACTGGTAGTAAATAAGGTGCACGAGATCTTTGACACCAAAGAGGAACACATGCAACAATATGTAGTGAAAGTTCATACTCCACTCGCACGGTTCAGGGAATGATCAATCACCCACATCCCGAGAGAAGAAAACGCGGAAGCAGACGCACTGGCCAATCTGGGCTTGTCCGCGAAAATGAAGGGCTCAGACCCCGGTATGTTCGTGCAACTCATGCATTCGGTATTGGATGTGGACGGTTATTATGAAGTAAACGCGACCAATTTGGTATGGGACTGGAGAACTAAGATCATAAACTATCTTGAGCATGATTCCCGAAGATCCCAAGGCATCCCGGGCACTGCGCACTAAAGCAGCTTGCTACAGCTTCTAGGGAGGCCAGTTGTATAGAAGGTCTTTGTAACGCCTGTTGGACGATGTTTAGGAGCCTCTGAGGCTAACTACGTGTTGAGAGAAGTTCACAAAGGAATCTGTGGAAATCACTCCGGTGCGGACTCGTTGGTATTAAAGATAACTAGGGCAGGATACTGCTGGTCCTGGATGGAGCAAGACGCTAAGGCATTTGTTCAGAAATGCGACTAGTGCCAACGCCATGCGCCATTAGTGCATCAATTGGCAGAACTAATGCATTCTTTATTGTCTTCCTTGTCATTTATGAAATAAGGGATGGACATAGTCGGTCCACTACCACAGCCCCTGGTAAGGTAAGATTTATTTTGATTTTAACAAATTACTTTTCTAATTGGGTTGAAGCAGATCCTTATCATAAAATCAGCAAGCCCGAAGTGGTCGAATTCCTGTGGGAGAACATAATTTGCAGGTTCGGGATACCAAAAGAAATAGCTTGCGACAACGGGCCATAATTTATAGGTGCAAAGGTCACAAAATTCCTTGACGACTTAAAAATCAAAAGAACAACATCTTCGCCATACCACCCGAGCGCAAACGACCAAGAGGAATCGACAAATAAGGTGATTATTCAAACTCTCAAAAAGATATTGGAAGCAGCCAAAGGCAAATGGCTTGAAGAGTTACCGAGAGTGCTATGGGCATACCGAACGACGGCCAAGTCAAGCACGTGAGAGGCACCTTTCTCTCTCGTATACAGAGTAGAACCTTGATCCCGGTGAAAGTGGGAGAACCTATCACGAGATACTTTCGGGCAGACAAAGAAGCAAACAACGAAGCGTTGCTGGTTAGATTGGAGTTGCTTGACGAATGCAGGGACTTGGCGTATATAAGAATGGTGGCCCAGAAACAAATAATGAAGAGATACTATGATTGAAGAGTCAATCTCCGTTATTTCAAAGTGGGAGACTTGATTTTAAGGAAAGTGACTCAAAACACCCGCGAGCTCAACGTAGGGAAGCTGGGTCCGATGTGGGAAGGCCCCTACTGGATTTCAGTTGTCACCGAAAAAGGATCATATGAACTAGAAAACTAAGACGGAGTAAATTTGTCGAGCAACTGGAATGTGGCACACCTCAAAAGGTACTATTGTTGATGAGCACTGGATATACTGAAAGTATGTGCTGCACTCTTTTTTCCTTCGTCTAGTTTTTGATCCAATTAGGTTTTTCTTACAAGGTTTTTAATGAGGCAGTAACGAAAAGCATACAACGAAGGAAATGCCATCAGCAGAAATAAGACCTTTAAATAACAATGCATGGAAATGACAAGCCACTACGGGATGGTAAGTTAGTCTTTGGCTCGATAGCAGAGTTCATAATGGGAAACAAAGCTTGCTATTAGACCAAAAACTATCCGACCGTTTACGAGTGCCCTTCACTACAAGCTTTGGCTCGGTAGCAATGTTCCTAACGAGAAGTAAAGCTTGCTAGCGGACCAAAGACTATCCAACCATTCACTAGTGGAACCATCAAAGGAACAAGACTTCTAGTGTTCCAATTCGCATTCTTCACATTAGAACACTTAGGGTGGGGAGAATGATATGAGAATACGAAAACCTGACTGCCACATAAACCAGGACCATAAAAAACTGGGAACAAAGATGTGTCATCGGACCGAGGACTGCTTGGCCAGCCCCGTAGAAACAAGTTGTACAAATTAGCCACACGTAATGGAAATTTCTTTTCAGCACAACAAATGCTTATGTACTTTTGATAATTGGAGGAATAAGGTAAAGTCATTTTTTTAATCTTGTTTCTTGTCTAAACGATGAATTAATTTTATCATTTGAAAGTTAATCAAGTACTTCAAATGCTAGTGCGGATTGAACAGGAGACGTTCTCTTCAAGAGCACCGTAAACATAAGAGGGCCCTCTCTTATGAAACCCTCAGAGTAAAGGGTTGGTTCCGGAAGATTTTATGCCTGGAACCTAAAAGCTATCAGGGAAAAATGCACTTGAAGCCTTGCATAACGCAACACAAAAAAGTAATCTTTGCACAATGCTTCAACGAAAAGCACTTTTATATAACAATCATGCCAAGAAGCACAAGTACAAAAGTATGAAAATAAAAACAAAGGGAAAAGAAAGAAAAAAGCTAAACTACTGGGTGCCCAGAAATTGGGGGAAGAGAAGCGTCTGCGCCCCTAGGAGAAGTAGGTGGATCTGCTGCCGGCTCGGGATCTTGGCCTTCATTATCATCCCCTTCAAGTTCTTCCTCAGTCCTCGAGAACTGGGAACCAGAACCAAAAGATTCAATTGCATCGGATCGAGCCAGTAGGCACCTCCGGCAGTCGATTCCAGCTCACGGGCCTTGGCGATCTCGGCATCTGAGTCAATGACGCCGCTTTAGCCTCTTCCAATGTTTTTCTCCTCATGTTATACATAGAATGTGTTTTTTCAACAGTGAGGAAATCCGCTCGGTGCTGGAGCTCTGACTTAAGTTGATCAAGCTCGGTCGAAAGGCTATTCCACTCGGATCTTGTGGCTTGAAGGCTGAGATCAAGGTCACGTACAGTGGAGATATGAACCTTGTTGTGCTCCATGACCCTTTTATACTTCTATTCCATCTGGGCATGCTTCTCCTTAGCAGCAGCAGTCTCTTCACCTTTGGAGTTCAAGGCTACCTCCATATTATTCTATCTCTTAGTAGAGGCAGCCTTGCGCTTGGCAGCAACAAGAAACATTTTGGACCTCAGACCATTTAGCCTTGGTCTCTTGATATTGTACATTTAATAGGGCGGCCTCTTGGCTAAGGGCCATCACCTCTTGGTCGCTCTGCAGCAAACTCACCGCCTTCGGCAGCTTGTGCTTCCAGTGCCGAGAGACGAGCAACAATTTGATCCCGCTAGGCCAACATTTGATCTCACTTGCCTGAGAGTTTTTCTATCGAGGATCAACTTTCCGAAGGCCCTGGGAAGCAAGGAAGTTACCTGCAAAGCAAAAACTCAAATCAGAAATCCTATCATAACAAGACAAGAAGAAACAATAAAAGGAACAAATATCATACCGCTGATGCGTTGTGCATGGCATTGTTTATCATACACTCCCCCGACAGAGAGTGTATTTTCTTATAATCTTTCTTAGAAGCTAGCGGATTCAGGTGATTGGCGAGTTTCACCTTTCGGGACAGCAGTTGGCACTCGGTAGAGACCGAAAGGAGATGATCCTCCTCGTCTAGGGATCTGTAGGAGAATAGTTGTGCCCCAAATTCCCATGGTCTGGGAAATGGGGAAGGGGGAAATCCTCCCCTCGGGTGTCTGCGGCCGGTGGGGTGATGTAGTATTTGCTGGTGATGAAGGTATGACCAACATGGAAGGAGATGAAGCTGATGGTGTTTTTGGATGAGAAGCAACTGCGGCAAAGGTAGTGCTGGTTGTAGGTTGCTCATTAACCCAAGACGAAAGAGGCCCGGTACTTAACCCCATAGTACCAGGGCAAGAACTGGGGCTCGGAAGCGAGAATTGTCATCTTCCACTATATCACACTCTCCTTAGAACGCTTGGACGTCGTCCTCGGTTGGTGTTATTAGCTCTTTAGATTGAGCATTCTGTTGAGCTGATGAAGGTCGTCGTCTCCTCTGTAGAGAAGCTCCTTCATCACTCGCTTCCCCATCATCATCAATCACCATAGTGGCTACGGCTGGCGCGGCGTTGTTCACCTTTTTACTTTTGCCCTCGGGCGAGGAGGAGTGTCGCCTTTTTGGCTGCATGCTTTTCAGACGGGGACTACAAAAGGAAGCACCTGCACTGAAAGTGGATCCGATGGCGTCTGTTTGGGTAAAGGCCTCTTTCAGCAACCTCGCGTCCTCTGCAGGATCAGCCAAAACATCCTCCTCGAAGATGATAACAGAGCTCTGCGGAAGACCTCAATTCAACAGAAAAAGAAGTTAACCAATTTTCTTATACATGAGGTAAAAACAAGATTAGTTTCGAGTATCAACTTACCATGATTTTGGCCTTCTACCCGTATTTGAAGGCCAGTTCTTTCCACCGGTGGATCTTAGGCATGGTAACATCCAAAATCTTCTTGATCCACTAGTCCAAGCCTTCAACTCTTGGTGGTGTCCATCGAGTTGCTGAAATAATGAAAGAGAAGGATCAGTAACAACATGAAACAACCTTTAATAAGAGAAAAGACATCCGTTGAACTTACCTGTACGAGTCCATGACCTAGGGAAAGATGAAGTTGTGGCCAGGATGATATCCCTGGTAGCAACTACAATGAACTGCTCCATCCATCCATGATCGTTGTCATCATCCATGTTGGTGAGAAAAGCATGGTGGCCACGTTTGCTAAAGTTTATTACTCCTGTATGGAAAGTGTTGGGGGAGTAAAGGTTCATCATGTGAGCCTAGAAGAGCTCTTCCCCCGTCTCTTGGCTTAGCCGCCGAAGATAGACTACCGTCCACTAAAGAAGGGCTTACCTGTGCCAAGCAGACTTGATATTGAAAGCAGAATTTCAAGATTATGGGGTCAAGTCCCCCGCTCAATGAGAATGGTCCCAAAGTGAAGGGATACGTGTAAATATACGTAAAATCCTTCTTAGGGAAGGTTACTCGCTCCACTAGATCGGGAGCGATGATGTTCGAATCATGGCAACTGCAATTGCCCTTCATAGCAGGAATGCTAGAAGGACGGATGGAAGAAGGGTACACGCCAACAACCCATATATAAGAGTTTGTACAGGAAACTTCTCTTCAAAATCTTTGGTTGCACCGAACCTTCGTGGAATGATGGTGCTCGCCATAGGAGGGGCAACATCATCAGTGCTTTCTTTGTTTTTGGAATAACTTGAGTTCTTGGAGAAGGAGGCCATGGTTAGCAGAAGGAAGTAAGAATTCTTTGAAGAAGAAGATTAAAGAAGAGTAAAAGCAAGAAAGAATTGTGTCCGGAAAAGTTGAGAGAGTTTGAAAATTTGTGAAGTGTAAAAGAAGAAGAATGAGATGTATAAGTAAAGGAATAGGTGGCTAAAATCGTGACCATGATTACCTCGAGAACCGGCAAAAGTATTTCTAAATCGTGAAGTGACGCGTGTTCGGACATTAAATACGGAGAGACGTGTTTCTAATCAATCAACATAAACTTTTTAGATGGGATCAGAAAATTTCCCGCCAAGGAAGGTATCTTCACCAACTTCCTGATGACACAAAGATGTACCACCGGAAAGCAGGGGGTCTATCTGTATAGGGTAAAATTGGTTCGCATAAAATATTCAAATAATAGAGCGGCACGTGGAACCGGAGGCAGACGGAAAGCGAGGCAAGTAGAAACCAAGACCGGGAATAACAACTTCGATTGGCACCGGAAAGACCCCGAAGGGAATATTGCTAATAAAGACAAATAAATGTTTGTCACCCGATGACATTCAATGAAGAATATTTTCAGTATTAAATACACAATCCATTATAGAGAATTTTGGCATTCATAGTCTGCTATTATACATTCATCAATGGCCCCCATAATTGTTGTTTAAGAGGGGCTTGATCATAGGATCTGGTTCTCTAGGTACAATTATAAATAGTGCATTCAACAACCATTGTAAAGGACACGAATTTTCTGATAAACTTATGCCACATATTATTCAAAAGCTCAATAACACTTTATTTCTTGTCTGTTGATATTCTTATTACTGCCTTCGAAAGCTTTTCTCTTGGAATCAAGTTATTTGTTATCTTATCTCGATTTCAACGCTAAGTTTTGCATTTTGTTTAGTTTATTTATCATTTTTGAGATCAAATCGATTTGCTTGTCTATAAACCACGTTATAAACTCAACCGTACCGTTTTATGGTTAAACAAAAACACCATGCTCTTACATTTATCTTTTAACCATTGATACACCCTCAATCCATGATTAAAAAAAAAAACATTAAAATCACCCGAATACAGAAACCACTAATCAACTCATTCATAATACATCTGGATCTAAAACATAACAGTAAACAGTGAGCTTGTAAAAATACGAACAATGCCGGCTTAACCATGAAACAACTAAAGTTGTTGCTTTAGGCTCCCAAATTTGGGGACCCCATATTCTAGAAATATAGGCTTATATTTTTTTCGTGGAATATGTGACTGTTTGACTTAAAAAATAGGGAATTACGAATAACTCTATAAATCACTTACACACTAATGAGAAATGGATTTGATAAGAAAATTTATTATTTAATTTTTGTATTTTTTTAGTAAGAAACTATTAAAACTTTACACTCTCTTTCTTAGTTATGCAAGATTTACAATCTTTCATTTTACATTTTCGATCAATTTACCACAATCTTTCATTTTACTTTCGATACGGTATATTGTGACTTGTTTTGTGTGTTTTTTCACGTTTAAAGCTTGCGGGAAATATTTGAAGCAGCAATATGAAATTTGAAATTAAGTCTTCAAACTTCTTAAATCAGGTTCTTTCATTCTAATTTTCTAGTATCTTTATTTTACTTCATAGGTATATGTTTTAAATATTTATTAGAAATTTAAATATGTCAACTAGAAAATATAAATCTTGTCATCCAAAAAAAAAAAAAAAGAAGAATTAAAAATTTGATGCAATCTCAAAAAGAGCTCCTGATAAATTTTTCATATAATAGAAAAACTAAATTAGAAATACTAGGGAGTGTTTTTTAGATGAACAAGTCATCTAACCTAGTTAAGCTAGATGATAATAAAAATTCAAGAAGAAGAAAAAGATTTTATATATATATATATATATATATATATATATATGTATGTATGTATGTATGTATGTATGTTAAAAAATAATTATTCGAAAAATAATTAACAACTCTTCATCTCAAAAAGTTAAGAAACATATTCTAAATAAAAAATATTATAAATTATTATAAGGGCCTTCAATTAAAATCGAGATAAGACAGCAAACAATTTGGTTCTGGGAGCAAGACTTCCGAAGACAGCAATAAAAATATCAATAGACTGAAAATAAAGCATTATAGAGCTTAGAATAATGTGTAGCATAACTTTGTTAGAATTTTTCCCTCCTTTACAATGGATGTTAAAGTCACTATTTTTAGCTACACCTAGGGAATAGAGTCCTAGGATCAAGCTCCTCTTAAATGACAATTATAGGGGCCATTGATAAATGTGTAACGACATTCTATGAATGCCAAAATTCTTTATAATGGATTGATTATTAATACTGAATATTCTTCATTGAATGTCATCAGGTGGCAAATATTTGTTTGTCCTCGTTAGCAATATTCCCTTCGGGGTCTGCCTGGTGCCAACCGAAGTTGTTGTCCCCGTTCTTGGTTTCCACTTGCCTCCTTTTTCGTCTGTCCCCGGTTCTATGTGTCCCTCTATTATTCAATTATTTTATATGAACTGATTTTACCCTATACAGATAGTCCCCCTGCTTTCTGGTGGCACATCTTTGTGTCATCGGAAAGTTGATGAAGATAACTTTCTTGGCGAGAAATTTTCTGATTCCTTCAGGAATGTTTCTTACGCTTCATTAGACGCACGCCTCTCCGATTTAATGCCCCGAACACACATCATTCCACAATTTAGCAATATTTTTCCCAGTTCTCGAGGTAATCATGGCCACGATTTTAGCTGCCTATTCTTTACTTATTCTCCTCATTCTTCTTCTTCACAGTTCTTCGAACTCTCTCAACTTCTTTGTTTTCAAATCTTTCTTGCTTTCACTATTCTTTAATCTTCTTCTTCAAAGAACTCTTATTTCCTCCTGCTAACCATGGCTTCCTCCTCCAAGAACGGAAGTTCTCTTAAAAATAATGAAAACACCAATGACGTTGCCTCTCATATGGGGAGCACCATCATTCCCAGAAGACTCAACACAACCAAGGACTTCGAAGAGAAGTTTTCTTCTACAAGCTCTCGTACATTGGCTGTTGGCGTGTACCATTCTTCCATCCGTCCTTCTAGCATTCCTGCTATGAAGGAGGATTGCAATTGCCATGATCCGAAAGGGCTTTATGTACGTTTATATGTACCCATTTACTTTGGGTGTTTTTTCTTTGAGCGGGGTAATTGACCCTATGATTTTGGAGCTGTGCCACAAATGCTAGATTTGTTTGGCACAGGTGGGCCCTTTGGTGTGGCGAACGGTAGCTTGTCCACGGCGTCTGTGCCGGGAAACGAAAGAAGGTTCACCTTGGCTCGCATGATGAACCTCTACTCCCCCAAGGTTTTTCCTGGGGGGAGTAATAAACTTTAGCAAACGTGGCCACCATGCTTTGCTCACCAGCATAGATGATGACAACGATCTAGGATGGATGGAGCGGTTCGTTGTTGTTGCCATTAGGGATATCATCTCGGCCACAACTCCATATTTCCCTGAGTCATGGACTCATACACGTAAGTTTAAAGCCTGTCTTTTCTTTGAAAAAGGTTGTTTTGTATTGTCACCGATCCCTCTCTTTTCACTATCTCAGCAACTGGTACACACCACAAGGGGTTGAAGGCTTGGACTAGCGGGTTCAGAAGATTCTGTACATTTCCATGCCTGAGACCTGCCGGTGGAAAGGACTGGCCCCCAAATATGGGTGGAAGGCCAAAAATCACGTAAGTTGACTCGCGAAACTAGTCTCGTGTTTATCTCATTTTTGTGTATAAGAAAATTGGTTAACTTCTTTTTTCGTTGAATTCAAGTCTTTTGCAGGGCTCTGTTACTATCCCCGAGGAGGATGATTTGGCTGATCCCCCAGAGGCTGCGAGGTTGCTGAAGGAGGTCTTCCCCCGAGCAGGTGCCATATGATCCACTTCCAGTGCAAGTGCTTCCTCTCGGGATCCCCCGCCGGAGAGCAAGCAACCAAAAAGGCGGCGCTCTTCCTCGGCCTAGGGAAAAAATAAAAAGGTAAAGAAGGCAGTACCCGAGACAGTCGGTGTCATAGTGGTGATTGATGATGATGGGAAAGCCAGTGACGAAGGGGCTTCCCTACAAAGGAGACAACGACCTTCATCAACTCAACAGAATGCTCAGCCTGAAGAGCTTATAAACGCAACCGAGGATGATGCGCGAGCACTCTGGGGAGATTATGACTTAGTGGAGAATGCCAATTCTTCCTTTCCATTCCCAACTATTGCTCCTGGTACTCTGAGGCTGATTACTGGGCCATTTCGGTCTTCGGTTGATAAGCAACTTACAACCAGCACTGCCTTTGCTGCAGCTGCTTCTCAACCCATAATTCCATCAGCTTCATCTCCTTCCACGCTTGTCATGCCTTCGTCACAGCAACTGCTACATCACCTCTACTGGTCGTAGAAACCCGAGAGGAAGATGTCCCTCCTCCCAAGTCCCTAGACCATGGGAATTTGGGGCACAACTATTCGCCCCCCTCTACAGATCCCTAGAGCAGGAGTGTCTCCCTTTTGGTTTCTACCGAGTGCCATCTGCTATCCCGACCGGTGGAACTCGCCAATTACATGAAGACGTTGGTTTCAGAGAAAGACAAGAAGAAAATACACTCACTTTTGGGGGAGTGTATGATAAACAGTGCCATGAAAAATGTAACAGCGATATGGTACTCGTTTTCTTTGCTGTCTATTTTCTCTTGATTTGTTATACTCGCAGGCTAACTTCCTTGCTTTCGAGGGCCTTCAAAAGTTCATCCTTGATGAAGAGAATCTTATGTTCGAGTTAGATTAACTGTTGGTTGAGAGGGACCAAGTTGTTGCTCGCCTCTCGGCACTGGAAGCACAAGCTGCTGAAGACAGTGAGTTGGAGGCTTGGTTGCAGCACAGCGAATAGGAAGTGATGGCCCTCAGCCAAGAGGCCTCCCAGTTAAGTGTACAATTTCAAGAAGCCAAGGCTAAATGGTATGAGGTCCAAAACGTTGCACTTGCTACTATCGAGCGCAAGGCTGCCTCTACTGAGAGATTGAATAACTTGAAGCCAGTCTTGAACTCCAAAGCTTAAAAGACTGCTGCTGCTGAGGAGAAGCGTGACAAATAGAGGAGAAGTATAAGATAGTAATGGAACACAATAAGGTTCATATCTCCACTATCCGTGACTTTGATTTTAGCCTTAAGGCCACAAGATCCAAGCAGGATATCCTTTCGACTGAGGTTGATCGGCTTAAATCCGAGCTCCAGCTGAGAAGATTCCCTCACTGTTGAGATAACACATTCTATGTATATCATGAGAAGAAAATTCTTGGAAGAGGCTAAAGCGGGTGTTATTGACTTTGATGCCGAGATCGCCAAGGCCTGAGAGCTGGAATCAACCGCCCGAAGGGGCCTCCCCGCTTGACCTGATGCAACTGACTCTTCTAATCCCGGTTCTGAGTTCTCAGGAACTGAGGAGGCACTTGAAGAGGATAATGATGAAGGACAATATCCCGAGCCAATGGCAGAGCTACCTACTTCTCCTGGGGGGCGCAGGCGTTTCTCTTCCCCCAAGTTTTGGGGATGCGGTAGTTTAGTTTTTTTCTTTCTTTTCCCTTTGTTGTTTTCTTTTCATACTTTTGTACTTGTGTTGCTTGGCACGTTTGTTATATAAAAGTGATTTTCGTTTATGCATTGCACAAAGTTTACTTATTTGTGTCGAATTATGCAAGGCTTTTGGTGCAACTTTCCCCGATAGCATTTGGGTTCTGGGCATAAACTCTTTCGGAATCAACCCTTTACTGTGAAGGTTTTATAAGAGAGGGCCCTCTTATGTTTACAGTGCTCTTGAAGAGGACGTCTCTTGTTCATTCCGGCACTAGCATTTGAAGTACATGATTAACTTCCAAATGATAAAATTAATTTGTCGTTTGGACAAGAAACAAGATAAAAATAAAAGGAATTTATTTTATTCCTTCTATCTTCAAAAGTACATAAGCATTCGTTTTGCTGAAAATGAAATTTCCATTACTTATGGCTAACTTGTACAACTTGCTTCTACGGGGCTGGCTGCAGTCCCCAATGCCGATGATACATTTTTGTTCCCAAATTTCGTAGTCCCATTTATGTGGTAATCAGGTTACCGTATTCTCATATCATTCCCCCAATGTTCGATGCAAAGAATGCGAATTGGAACACTAGAGGTCTTACTCATTTGAAGATTCCACTAGTGAATAGTTGGATAATCTTTGGTCTGATAGTAAGCTTTGTTTCCCTATTAGAATCTTTATTACCGAGCCAAAGATTATCTAACCACCCTCCAGTGTCTTATAGGGAAGGGGTACTCATGAATGGTCGGATAGCTTTTGGTCTGATAGCAAGCTTTGTTTCCCATTAGGAACTTTACTATCGAGTCAAAGACTATCTAACCATCCCATTACGGTTTATTGTTTCCATGCCTTGTTATTTAAAGGTCTTATTTCTACTGATGGCGTTTCCTTCGTAGTATGCTTTCCGTTGCTGCCTCGTTAAAAGCCTTGCTTGAAAAACCCAATTGGGACAAAAACTGGACGAAGAAAGAACGAGTGCAGCTAATACTTTCAATATAAGCGGTGCTCATTAGCAATAGTACCTTTTGAGGTGTGCCACATTCCAGTTGCTCGGCAATTTTACTCCGTCTTCATTTTCCAGTTCATATGATCTTTTCCTAGTGACAGCTGAAACCCGGTAAGGGCCTTCCCACGCCGGGCCTAGCTTCCCTGTGTTAAGCTCTCGGGTGTTTTGAGTCATTTTTCTTAAAACCAAATCTCCCACTTTAAAATAACGGTGGTTGGCACTTCAATTATAGTATCTTTCCATTCTTTGTTTCTGGACCACCATCCTTATGTGCGCCAAGCCCCAATGTGCGTCAAGTAGCTCTAATTTGACTAGCAATACTTTGTTGTTCTTCATCCGCCCAGAAAAATATCATGGTAGGTTCTCCCACTTCCTCTAGGATGAGGCTTCTGCTCCGTATACGAGAGAAAAAGGTGTCTCTCCCGTGCTTGACTTATCTGTTGTCCAGTATGACCATAATACCCCTAGTAACATTTTGGGGCCATTTGCCTTTGGCTGCTTCTAATCTCTTTTTCAGAGTTTGAATAATCACTTTGTTTGTCAAAATATGTTTGTCCATTTGCGCTCGGATGGTATGGTGAAGACGTGATCCTTTTGATTTTCAAATCCTCAAAACATTTTGTGACCTTTGCGCCTATGAACTGTGGCCCGTTATTGCAGGCTATCTCCATTGATATTCCAAACCTGCAAATTATTTTCTCCTACAGGAAATCGACCACTTTGCGCTCGCCAATTTTCTGGTAAGGACCTACTTCAACCCACTTAGAGAAGTAGTCAATTAAAATCAAAAGAAACCTTACCTTACTAGGAGCTGGCAACAACAGACCGACTATGTCCGTCCCCCATTTCATGAATGGTCATGGCGATTATACCAAATGCAATAGTTCTATTGATTAGTGTACTAATGGTGCATGGTATTGACACTTGTCACATCTAAACAAACACCTTTGCATTTTGTTCCACCTGGGTCTAGTAGTAACCTACCCTAACCATTTTAACACTAACGAGTCTGCACCTGAGTGATTTTCACAGAGTTTTTCTTGAACATTTCTCATGACGTAATTGGCCTTAGAGGCTCCTAAGCATCGGGCCAATGGGCCTTGGAACAACTTTCTATACAATTGGCCTCCCCAGAAGTTGTGGCGAGCTACTTTGGTGCGGAGTGCCTGGGATTCCTTTGGGTCTTGGGGTAGTTTGTCGTGCTCAAGGTAGTCGATGATTTCATTTCTCCAGTCCCAGATCAAGTTGGTCGCACTTACTTCATAATAACCATCCACATCCAATACCAAATGCATAAGTTGTATGACCGTACCGGAGTCTGATCCCTTCATTTCTGTGGACGAGCCCAGATTGAGCAGTGCATCTGCTTCAGCATTTTCTTCTCTCAGGATGTGGGTGATTGACCATTCCCTAAATCATGCGAGCAAAGTCAGAACTTTCAACACATATTTTTGTATGCGTTTCTCTTTTGTGTCGAAGATCCCGTAGTTGGGAATCGCATTTGACCTCGAAGTCTAGTCCCCGGGCCAGTTCAAGTCCCTCAGTCAAAGTCTCATACTCGACTTCATTGTTAGTCAAGGGAACAATTTTTATGGCCTGCCTCAGGGTTTCTCCTGAGGGCATAATTAATACTTCCCCGAGCTCGGACCCTTCCACGTTGGAAGCTCCATCCATGAACAAGATCCAAACTCCTGATGTCGTTTCCCACACCATCACTACTTTTTTGGTGGCCAAGGGCAGCAGTCGGGGAATGAAATCGGCCAGAACTTGCGATTTGGTCACCATCCTGGGTTTGTACTCGATGTTAAACTCACTCATTTCGATTCTCTACTTGGCCAGTCGACCTGCCAATTCAAGTTTGTGAAGGATATTCTGCAGGGGAAAAGTTGTTACCACGGCTATTGGCTGGCATCGAAAATAAGGCCTAAGCTTTTGAGTGACGACTGCGAGAGCTAACGCTAATTTTTCGAGGTGTGGGTAACGAGTTTCTGCTCCTGTTAAAATTTTGCTAAGTAATAGATAGGAGATTGCGTACCTTTATCTACCTGGACTAGAACGACACTTTCTGCTACCTCCGAGACCGCTAAGTAAATTAGCAATTGTTCTCCTTCCTCCAGTTTTGATAGTAATAGAGGGCTTGATAAATACCTTTTCAAGTCTTATGGGCCTGCTGAAATTCCGGAGTCTATTCAAAGTTGTTGTTCTTCTTCAGGAGTGCGAAGAAGTGATAGCATTTCTCTAAAGACCCGGGAAATGAACCTGCTTAGAGTGGCCGGTCTTCCAATTAACCTTTGGACTTCTTTCACATTTAACAGCTGGTTGGGAATGTCCCTGATGGCTTTAATTGTATTGAGATTTACTTCGATCCCCCTTTGTGACACCAGAAAACCCAAAAATTTGCCAGAGCTGACTCCAAATGCACACTTTTCCGGGTTAAGCTTCATGTTATGCTTCTTTAAGATGTCAAAAGTTTCTTGAAGGTGTTTCAAATGGCTATCGACATTCAAAGACTTAATCAGCATATCATCTATGTAACCTTTAATTGTTTTCCTTATTTGATTTTCGAACATTTTGTTCATGAGCCTCTGATAAGTGACTTCTACTTTTTAAGCGCGAAAGGCATCACATTGTAGCAATATGTGCCAAAGTTTTTTCCTAATCCTCGGGGTTCATTCTGATTTGGTTGTACACGGAATAGACATCGAGGAAACTTATCAACTCATGCCCGGTCATTGAATCAATCATTTGATCAATTTTTGGCAATGGGAACGAGTCTTTTGGGAATGCCTTATTCAAATACTTATAATCTACGCACATGCACAATTTATTATTCTTTTTTGAAACTACTACTATGTTAGCTAGCCAGTCGTGATACTTTACCTCTCGAATTGAACCAATATCAAGAAATCGAGTTACCTCCTCTTTGATAAACCTGTTTCTGACCTCGGCAATCGAGCGCTTCTTTTGCCTTACCAGAGGGATGTTGGGGTTCTGGCTTAACTTGTTCATGGCTACTTCTAGCGTAATACCTGCCATATCCGTATGCGACCATGCAAAACAATCAACATTAATTTTAAGAAATTCTATAAATCCTGACCTGAGCTCGGGGTTTAATCCTGTCCCCAAGTGGAATTTCCTCTCTAAGAACTTCTCGAACAATGAGACTTGTTTGAGTTCTTCCGCTGTGGATTTGGTTGCGTTCGTTTTTTCCGGTACCTAGAAATACCTTGGTACCTGATAGGATTTCGATGGCTCCTCCCCTTTGTCGACTTCATTTGGTTCGGGAGCGGGCGTTAGTTCCTGTAATTGCTATGCCGTATGTTCCTTCCCTGTACTACTAGAAATCGATATCGCATTCATCTCCATTACTGCCGGTTAATCTCCTCTTATTTGTTTAATTCCCTCTGGTGTTAGGAATTTTAAAAGTTGATAGTATGTTGATGGCACAGTCTTCATCTCGTGTAGCCATGGTCTGCCAAGAATAATGTTGTAGCCCATGTCGTCGTCGTCTACTTTAAACAAGGTATTCTTCATGACCCCTTCAGTGTTTATGGGCAATAGTATCTCTCCTCGGGTTGTCACACTTGTTAAGTTGAACTCGGTGAGAAGCTTTATGGCTGGAATGATGCTCCCAGTTAGCTTGGCTTGTTCCAGCACTCTCCATTGTATGATATTGGCCGGACTTTCTGGGTCCACCAAAATACGTTTAATTTTAAAATCTAAAACTTTAAGAGAAATTATCAAGGCATCGTTGTGTGGTAGTAGGAGTCTATCGCCATCCTCCTCTGTGAAGGTGATATCGTCCTCAGTGTCTTCCTGTAGTCTTTATCTATGAGTCACCAACACCTTTGTCTTTTTTTCTACCGAAAAGATTACACCATTAATCTCGTTCCCCCCAAAAATCATGTTGATTGTTAGTCGAGGAGGATCTTCTCTAATCTTCTAGGGTTTCGTGTTATCCGGTTGCGGCCGTAGTTATTTTTAGCCCGGTCACTTAAGAACTCTCTGAGAGGCCATTTTTCAGCAATGTCGCCACCTTCTCGCGTAGATGTCGGTCGTCCCCAGTCCGATGACCGTTAGTCCCATGATACTCACACCATAGATTAGGATCCCTCTGACCGGGATAGGATCTCATCGACCTCGATAATTGTGCTTCCTTAATGTTCCTCATCACTGATACCAGCTCCACCACGCTAACATTGGAATAATACTCGGACAGTCTGGGGTAGGCAGAATCTGGGGAGCCTGATATCTCATTTTCCTGCAATGATCCATTCCGGCCATGGTCAGCTCTCATGTAGGTAGCGAACCTGTTCACCGACCCAAAATCTCTGCCACGTCCTTCAGCCTGTCATAGTGAACCATCGGCCCTTAAAAGATTGCCGATCTATGTCAAAATGATCCTTCAACTTTCTCCTTGTTCTTTTCTCGATCCCGACTTTTGGTTAATGCCGGGAAACCGAGCTTGTCGTCTTCTATTCTTATCTTTGATTCATAGCGATTGTGGACATCTGCCCATGTAGTTGCCTAAAACTCGAGCAGGCTCTCTTTTTAGTTTCTGGGAAGCATCGAAGCTCCTTGGGTTCAGCCCCTTAGTGAATTCCTCAGCTGCCAATTCATCTAGCATGGTCGGTAGCGGCATCCTTTCCTTCTTAAATATGATTACAAACTCTCATAGCAATTCACACTCTCCTTGCGCGATTCTTAATATGTCGGCCTTTCAGGCTTGTACCTTCCTGGCCCCGGCAGAGGCCTTGATAAAAGAATCCGCGTGCATCTCAAAGGAATCTATTGAGTGCTGGGGTAAAAGTGAATACCATGTCAGGGCCCCCTTCGTGAGGGTTTCCCCAAACTTCTTCAGCGGGACTGACTCAATCTCTTGCGGAGCTAAGTCGTTTCCTTTCATCGCCATTGTATAGTTGGTGATGTGCTCCTGAGGATCCGAAGTCCCATCATATTTTGGTACGTCCAGCAATTTTAACTGTGTCAGGATTAGCTCTGGTGCCGCGCTCGGTTTGGACGGCAACTGGGTGTATTTCCTTGAGCTTGGTCCTTTCAACACTGGCGGTGCTCCCGGAATTTGGTCTATTAGGGCATTTATTTCCCTCATAAACTGCATGATCTCGGTCTTAAAGGGATCATTCCTGATGTTGTTACCAGATCCGCTACCGTGAGAGATGGCACATGATGGCCTTTTGTTGTTCTCTCAAGATCCTTACCGTTTCCGGAACATACTCGTCTTCGGCATCGTTAGGAGTCGGCTCACGTATAAGTCGTGGATATTTCCCACCATGGAACGATGTGGTTATATGCCATCTTTTACGATTTTTTGCTAAGATAAAGAATCAACCAGATTAGTTACAAATGCAAGGATCAACTCAATTACGCAACTGTCTAAGCCCCACTGCAGGCGGCAAAATGTTTACCCATAAGACGGTACAGTTGAACTTATAACATGGTTTCGAATCGATTTGATCCCAAAATAATAAATAAATTATATAATATGCAAGATTTAGCGTTGAAATCAAGATATGACAACAAACAGCTTGGTTCCGGGAGCAATGTTTCTGAAGACAGCAATAAGAATATCAATAAAGTTAAATAAAATATTATTAAGCTTAGAATAATGTGTAGCATAAGTTTGTCAGAATTATTCCCGTCCTTTAAAATGGCTTTTGAAGTCATTATTTATAACTACACCTAGGTAACAAGGTCCTAGGATCAAGCCCCTCTTACATGACAATTATGAGGGCCATTGATGAATGTGTAACGGCAGTTTATGAATGGCAAAATTTTCTGTAACGGATTGTATATTTAATACTGAGGAATATTCTTCATTGAATGTATAGGTGGAAAATATTCGTTTGTCCTCGTTGGCAATATTCCCTTCGGGGTCTGCCCGGTGCCAATCGAAGCTGCTGTCCCCGGCCTTGATTTCCACTTGCCTCTTTTTCCGTCTGTCCCAATTCCATGTGTCGCTCTCTTATTGAGTACTTAATATGAACCAATTTTACCCTATACAACACCCTCAATCTATGATAAAATAAAGCATTAAAATCATTCGAAGAGCATAACAGGCATAAAGAAAAGGTGTAGGCTAGAGTAAGACTATCCATAAAAGTTGAACTTCAATATGGTACAAATGAAACTATTTTAATTCTTTTCATTAATTTTTATAGGTGAACAAACAAATTTATTAACACAAGAAGTCCTAAGAATAACATCAACTACAGCAATCAAGTCAATCCTCTGCTCTGAACTCTACATATAGCCAATAAACTTTGATATGCTTTTGACACAATGTTGAGAATTATCAGTGTAATCGAGCTCGGATTGAGCTCCAATAGAGGAAAAGGGAAAACACCCACAGTGAGAAGCTTCGAGAAACAGTAAAGCAGAAATGAAATTTGCGTAGTTGCCAAAATATCTGTACAGACTACTTAAACATGTGTATAGTTGTTACCAGCTCTAACCTCTACTAGCTAACACCCTAAATGCCTCATTACACAATTAATCTAATTGATTACACAAATATCCTACATAAAAGAATGTAAGATGACTAACTATTACTCCCTCCGTTTCTAATTAGATGAGGTACTTTCCTTTTTAGTCTGTTCCAAAATAAATAACACATTTCCAAATTTGAAAATAATTCAACTTTAAACTCTTCATTTTACGCATTTTACCCTTAATGAGAAGCTTTTATAACCACACAAATGTCATGGCCCCATAAAGCTTTTACCCCTTAAGCTTTTAAGACCACAAGTTTCAAAAGTCTTCTTCTTTCTTCTTTAACTCTGTGCCGAGTCAAACTACCTCATCTAAATTGAAACGGAGGGAGTAAATAATCTCAACACTCCCCCCTACCCCCCCCCCCC
>MCJB01003758.1:245380-296420 GCA_002018475.1 Nicotiana obtusifolia
CCCCCCCCCCCCAAGTTGGAGGTAAAGAACTCACAGCCAACTTGCTAGGTAAAAGAGTGTGTTTATTCCCTAGTAAGGACTTGGTAAAGATATATGTGAGTTGTTCATGAGTAGGGATGTAATGTTGTGAAATCAAACCATCTTGAAGCTTTTCTCTCACAGAATGACAGTCTACTTCTATATGCTTGGTCCGCTCATGGAAAACTGGATTCTTTGCAATGTGAAGTGCTGCTTGGCTGTCACAAAAGACTGGTATAGGTAGGGAAATAGGTAGCCACTAATAGATTCTCAAGTTTTAGGGCAAGCAGCCCAATTAGAGTCGCAAAACGATCTTACTCTATAGTCTCTGCTGTTGGATAGGAAGATGCCCAGAGATGAGTTCCCCTTCAGATATCTCAGCACATGTGTAACCTTTAAATGACTGTCTCTTGGACTTTGCATGTATTGGCTCAAGTGTTGAACACTATAAGCGATGTCAGGCCTGGTTTGTGTAAGGAAGTTTAATTTCCTATAGTAACTAGGATCTGGAAGTAGTGTGCCTTCTCTTGCTTTCAACTTTACTAATGAATGAAGAGGTGATGTCACAGCAAAACACCCTAAAATAGTCAAACTCCTTCAAGTCCTGAGTGAACTTCCTCTGTGTGATCAGGACTCCATCCCCTAGGAAGTAGTGAAGTCTGCCCAGGTCTTTTATTCTGAAAGTCTCATGCAAGATCCTCTTCAAACTATTGATATCCTCCAAGTGAGCCCCTGTGATGATAACATCATCTACATACACTGCTACAAAAGTCACTAAATCCCTCTTACCGTTGTAGAACATGGACTAATAAAACATAGAGTGCATATAAACTCTAAAACAAAGAGCTTCTGTCAACTTGGCATACCACTGTCTACTAGCCTGCTTTAATCCATATAAGGATTTGCTTAACTTGCACGTTATACCAGATTGCTCCACAAGTAAGCCTGGTGGTACTTCCATATACACCTCCTCATGTAAGTCTCCATGGAGGAATGTGTTGTTCACATCTAATTGGAACACTTCCCATCTTTTCTTAATTGCTACCCCAATCAAAGTCCTCACTATTGTCATCTTTACAACAGATAAGAAGGTCTCAGTGTAGTCCACTCCAACCTGTTGAGTATAACCTTTCACAACCAACCTAGCTTTAAACCTTTCTACACTCCCACTTGCCCTGTATTTTATCTTGTATACGCACTTTCACCCTGTGACTTTTTTCCCAACTTGAAGTGGTACCAAATCCTAGGTATTGTTGGCATATAGTGCCTCAAATTTTTCAGTCATTGCTACTTGCCAGGAAGGTATTGCAACTGCCCCCTCATATGAACCAGGTACACAGTAAAGTGACACATTCTTTATCAATTGTTTATTATCCGTGTCCAAGGCTCTAAGGTCAATGGGTTGCATATCAGAGATAAAATCATTGAAAGAAAGAGAAGATGTGCGTTTCTCATCATGAAGTGAAGTATTGTCAGGTTGGTTTGGGAGTGTGTATACATAGTCTCTCAATTAAGTAGGGAGTTTATGAAGACTAGGTTGTCTATTGTTTTCTGGAGCTGGGGCTGGAATGCTTTAATTAGAACCACTTGAGCTAATAGGACTATGAGGACTGTTCTGATCCTGGAGTTGTGGAAATGGGATACCAGGTTCAGATATATCATAGTTAGCCCCAGAATCATAATGCCCTGACATATGTGTTAGTGACACTGTATTCTGACTGTGAGGTGATGAAATGGAAGTTGTAACATAATCATTTGAACTAAGGTCTGTTAGTGCATCGCTGTCTACATTCAGATGCATTTAAGGTAAAGGGAAAGAGGAACAATCATAGATGACAGATTATCAGAATTTGATTTCAAGCCAAATGGAAAGATATTTTCATGAAATAATACATCTCTTGTAACATATATCCTTTTAATGGCAAGATTTAGTACCTTGTAACCTTTTGTCTTAAAAGGGGTATCCTATAAAGACATAAGGTGTTGATCTTGGTTTAAACTTGTCTTTGTGAGTCTTGAGTGTGACTGGGAAGCAAAGACAACCAAAACTCCTAAGGTGTGAATTAATGGCTTTTTTGGTAAAGTAGTTCATACAGGCACTTGTTTTTAATAGAAGATGATGGCAGTCAATTTATTAAGTAAGTTGAGGTGAGAATGCATTCACCCCAATATTTTAAAGACAGTTTGGATTGATACAACAATGCTCTAGCTGTTTCAAGGAGATACTTGTATTTTCTCTCAACTATGCCATTTTATTGAGGTGTATAAGGGCAAGTCTTTTGTTGTAAGATTCCATTACTTTGGGAAACTATGGTGCTGGCAGCATTAACAAACTCCAGTCCATTGTCTGTTGTAACTGTTTTAATGGTAGTCTTGAACTAATTTTCTACCATGACAAAAAAGCTTTGATGACATGCAAGGCATTTCTCTTGCAAGTCAGAAGGTGTGTCCATGTAGACCTACTGTAATCATCTGTAATAGTAATGATATACTTGTAGCCATCATGAGTTGGAATGTGATAGGGACCCCAAAGGTCTACATGCAACAACTCAAAGCTTCTAAGTGTATTTGTGGTACTTTGTGGGAAAGGGGATCTGCTTTGCCTGGCCATTGGGCATATAGGGAAAAAATAGTTATTTTTGTGCAAAGGTAGTTGGTATAGCTGAGATGTCCCTCATTTTGACAAAAGGCACATGGTCCAATTTATTATGACACAAAATGTTTACATTATGTTTCCCAGAAGAAGATGAACTTGAACCAGAACTACAATCTTTATGCTTTTCAGAAGAAGAAAAAGAAGAATTTGAAACAGAACATTTATTTTCATTGTTTGGAACATTACTCTTTACAGTGGACTGCACATTATTTTTGTTGTGTGTGTGAGTGATGATGGATGCACTAGGTACAGAATTAGAACTATGTTATGAAGCAGGAATGTCAAGTGCAGAAGAAAAAATAGAATTACTACTGCATGAATTTGAGCAATGGAAGTAAAGACTGCCCTTGGCTTCACCAATCTCCAGTGGCCTCTTCAGCGAATGGCCCTGTTGTAGAAGACATGAGAACTTTATGAATACAACTATGTAATCAAGTTGTACAGTTAGAGAATGGACAGAGATCAAATTGAATTTGAAACTGGGCACATAAAGCACCTTTCTCAAAATAAATGTAGGACTAATCACATCACCAATAATTGTCACCTTCGCTTTGTATCCATTGAGTAATGAAACTATGTAAGAGTATACTAAAGTTCTAGTGTTGGACAACAATGTTTTATTGTATGTCATATGACTTGTTGCTCCAGAATCAAGAATCCACAAGTCAACATCCGATTTAAAGTGTTCACATAACTGATTACTATGATCAACAAAGGAGGAACAAGCAATAATACCTACAAAGTTTGCAGTTCCTCTAGTCATGCTCATGTCTCCTAGCTTTTCCTTTGTGTTTCCTGTTTAAAGTTTCTCCATAATGCTAAGAAGTTATTCATACTGCTCGTGAGTTAAGTGCTGCATAATTCTTCTTTGCTCATGACAATTTCCTCGATTTTTGGAAAACTAGGTCCTTCATTTGGTGCTCCAAACGCATTTGATGCAATTCTCCTTCCTTTATTATTATTGTTGTAACTAGGATACTTTGAGTTCTGAGGATACTCATAGAGTTGAAGCATTTGTCATTAGTATGTCCTGTCTTTTTGCAATACTCACAAAACAAACGAGGCTTGTTTGAAGGATATCCTCCCCTTTTTGCATTGTTCCCAGCATTGTATCCATTTGTATTATACTTGGTCTTGAAGTTATTGTTTCCGGCATTTGCATTAAGAGATGCAGATTCCATTACAAAGTGGTTGTGTGGCTTGACTTCCCTCTGTTTTTCCTCTTGAATGAGTATAGAAAAAGCTTGTGCAATGCTAGGTAACAGGTTCATCATCAAAATGCTGCCTCTCACTTCAGTATATACCTTATTCAGCCCCATAAGAACTGAATTAGTCTTTTATCCTGCTCTGCTTTGTGCATGTTTTTCTTGGCTCCACAAGTACAGGTGCAATTGCACTGAGCATGTATATTTAGGGTATTAAGTTCTTCCCAAAGCTTCTTCTTTTTGGTATAATAGCCAGTGATGTCAAGAGTTCCCTGGATTAAATCACTAATTTCCTTTTGAAGTTGATATAGTTGGGCACCGGTGATTTGGTCATACCTATTCTCTAGTTCCGGCAACAATTCATTTGCGTCCCTAACATATTGTAGACTATCAGCCAAATCCTTCGACAGTGAGTTAAGAATCCACGAAGTAACCATATCATCGCATTTTTCCCATTTATAGAAACTAACATGACCTGCATCTGGTTTCTTAACATTTCTGGTGATAAATTCGACCTTGTTCTTCACTGACAATGCCCTAAGTATTCCTCTCCTCCAAGATCTATACCATGTACCGTCGAATGCCACTGGTACGAGCATCGTTCTGGTGTTCTCTAACAGATGCATATATAGAGGGTTAGTCGAATCCAAAGTTTCTTTGTCTCCTTCCATGAATCGAGATGTAAAAAAATAAATCGCAATCAAATAATGATCAAATTCAACAAAAATAACTTTTCTCCTATGATCATTGCCCTAATAGAGTTGTATCAGCAATTTCAGAAGTATTGAATGAAGCGCTGAGAGATAGTGAATAAGTTGAGTATCTAGAGTGAGAATCGGAGCCTATGCTCTGATACCATGATAAAATGTTGAGAATTATCAGTGTGATCGAACTCGAATTGAGCTCCAATGGAGAAAAAGGAAAAACACCCACAGTGAGAAGTTTCAAAAAAGTTGATTGAAGCAGAAATAAAATTTGCTTTGTTGCCAAAACATCTGTACAAACTACTTATACACGTGCATAGCTCTTAACCGCTCTAACCTCCACTAACTAACACCCTAACTGTCTCATTACACAATTAGTCTAACTGATTATAAGAATAGCCTACATAAAAGAATATAAGATGACTAACTATTAAATAAACTTAACAGCTTTCAGCAATGTGAGCTTCCTAGTATCTATTTTTTCCCTTTTCTGCTTTAAATTGAGAAAAGACCTCAGTCCACCTTTAATTGGTAAAGCTGAAAGCATAGCCTTTTCAGCTGATAATTCTTCTATTCTTGGTTAAGAGTAAATGAGTGTAAATTTATCAACAGGAGCCAGAAAAAAAAAAAAAAAAAAAAAAAAAAAAAAAAAAAAAAAAAAAAAAAAAAAAAAAAAAAGAGTAGCAAATAATTTCCGTTTTAATCTCTATACAATGTGTCAAAACAAATACCTTAAAGCACACTAGCTTGCTTCATTTTCCATTGGAACAGAAGCATACCTGATAAATCATTTACTCTTTTAACCACTGATACAACTCCATACCATGATGTAGCGAGCACTAAAATAAGCCTAATAGAAAAACCACTAAGTAAACACATAAATAATACTTTCTAATCAAACTCCTTATTTTCTTAAACTCTGTAAGAGAGAAATGGAGAAAAGAAAACAAATAGATTAGTACACTGCAGCCTTGTAGTAATAGTTTTATACGGGCTAATGTAAGCCAACAGAAGTAAAACGTACATAAAGAAAAGTTTTAGACCAAAATATGATCATTCACAAAATCTTAACTTCATAGTACAACTTAAACTGTTTTAATTCCTTTCTCTTTGATAGGTGAAAAGACAAACTTATTAACACAGGAGAGCACTACAGAAAAACTTAATTCCAACTGCCAATTCTCTGCTTTAAATTTTACATATGATCTCAAGATGTCATTAAAAAAAAAATTGTGCTTTGCTTTAAGCAGAAAACAAATTTCAGCAATGCAGGCTTCTCCTATGTTTATGTGTGTGTATGTCAGTATGTGTGCGTGCGCGCACATATACAGTTAAGTATTGACAAAAGGATTTAGTGGTCGTTTGGTTGGGAAACAAGTTATCCAAAGATTAATAATTTTGGGATTGTTATCCCACCCTCCCATATAGATTAAAATAACATTACGATCCTGGGATAACTAAATTTCGGGATTTGTAATCTCACGATTTTATCCCATCCAAACGTGGGATAAACTTATCTCAAATTTAATCCCGAAATTAATTATCTCTTATACCTCGTACCAAACGAGCCCTTAATGATTAGTCCACAACTGATTGGTAAAGCTGGAAACATCTTCTTTTGAGATGATATTCTTGCATTTCATTGGCAAGATAAATGAGTGTACATTTTTCTAAAGGAATCGGAAAACAAAAGTAGCAAATGAGTACAAATTGATTAAGATTTGATCTCTGGACAAGGAGTCAAAACAAATACACTATAGGCAAGTTTCCAAACAGATTGAACTTCAGTTTTCATTGTATTAAAATCATACCTGATAATAGGAGTGGCAAACGAGCTGATCGGGTCGGATATGAGCGGGTCGAAAACGGATAATTCAAAAAATGAATAAATTATCTGACCCGATCTATATTTAATACGAATAAAAACGGGTTATCCGGCGGATAATATCCATATTATTCATGGCTTCTTGATATAATCACTCTTGGGAGAATTCCTAGTCTCCCAACCTTGAGGAGTCCTAATTTGAGGCTTTAGAAATGTAAAAGTTAAACTCATTAGCTATCTATTGGTTATCCATTTGTTATCCATTTTCTAAGTGGATAATATAGTTCATATTCATATTCGACCGATTTTTAAAAATATACATTATCCAACTCATTTTCTAATGAATAATATAAAGGATAATTATTTTCTTATAACCATTTTACCACCTCTACCTAATAACCATATTGAGATGGCATTTGAGGATTGGCGTGTCATTGGTCTACTTGTGGATGAAAACCTTGAAATCATAACTTTGCATCTCTTCAACTTGTGTTTCCTTGATGACCATAGCTGACTCGTGATGGAGTTCAGCTATTAAGCCTAGATCAACACTGACCTTTTTCATATTGGGCCTCTTATTAGTTGTGCCTTATTTTCATTTTAGGGACCCAGTCTTTTCCGGTTTACTTACTACACTAGATCAACACTGTACATATAACTAGAACCATCAGTTCTATTTTTATTAATGGGAATCTGATGGTAGGTTATAATCTCGTGTTTTAGTTGCTTATTGCACTCTAATTTACTGCACTTTAATTGAGTTTGAATTTTAATCGCGAGTGTTTTACACTGATTGTGTGTTTTATGCCTTGTAGGAGGATTCCGAGCTATGTGGATATTATGGAATGAATTCGAGTGATTTGGAGCTTTGAAGTCTGAGTAAAACCCCAAGGGTTAAAGTCGGGATCGTGTTCCGGGGTCGAAAATCATGTCTGGATATCAAAAAGTCAAGAAAAGGTCGTACTCTAAGAAAACAACACTAATGCGATGCATGGCACGCCGCGCCTGTACATTTTCCGACTACCTGATAAATTTTAACTCTCTGGACTTTCGCACTAACGCTCCGCGTGGTGCGTGGCGCGTGGCGCGTGGCCCCATGCGGCGTGCCTGTGCATTTTTTACAGAGCCACAGTCCTATTCTGCATAGGAAAAGGTATTTTCGTCTGGGCCCGACCCTACTTGGTATAAATACATATAAAAACGTTATTTTTAGGACTTTTGACACATCTAAGACCTAAGGAAGCTAAGAAGGAGACAGAGAAGAGAAAGCACAAAGAATTCATCATTCACAAGAGTTTGGATCGTTTTATGTTTTTCTTTATATTTGTGATGAATTACTCCATATCTATGAAGTAATTCTTCTTTAGGGATTGATGGATTTGGTGTATTGATATTTGTTTGTGGATATTAACTTTAGTTTTCATTTATTGAATCGTTTTGGGTGATTTAATTGTTGCATCTATGTTCACATGTTCATGTAATCGAGAGAGGCATAACTTGTGATATTTTTGTATTATCTTGTTGGTTGAATTCATTAATTCTTCTTAGTAATCGAAAGATGCTAGTTGAATTGTTGATTAAACCAAGTTAGGAGGATAATCGAACGAGGTTCTCCTAAAGATCAATTCACTACGAACTCTTGCATATCTTCATCGAGCTTAAATTGGTTCATATTGTGAGGTTGAGACTTAATCCAGAGAGGAGTTTTCACTAAACGTTTGAACTAATAATTGAGTGGATTCAAGAGACATACTTGAACATTAGAAGTGAATTAACTAAAGTTAAATCCCAGACAATTATCTTGCACCTATCCACATAACCCCTATTTCCTCCGATTGATATCTTCCTTGCTTACTTTTGTTTGATTGTTCATTAGTCAATTAGCTTTAGATTCTTAGTTAATTTTAGTTTTTATCACATAATTCTCAACTGTTGATTATCTTGGATAGCATTCTAGCTACAAACTACAATAATACTGTTTAAATCCAATCCATGTGGATACGATATTATACTATACTATCTTTGACTAGCGAGCATATTTTGGTGTGTGTTTTAAGCTCATCAAATTTTGGCGCCATTGACGAGGATTGGCAATCAATAGTTTTTGAAATAGTTTGTAGCACTAATTTAGGAATTTTTCTTTTTATTTTATTTTATTTTTCCCTTTTTATGTTTGGTGTTCTTTGACTGTGCGCAGGCTACTATTATATTGATGTATGACTCGATCTTCTGGGAAGAAAGTGATACCATACGAACCAGAAATCGAGAAACAACTGCGACAGCTGAGGAAGGAAAGAAATCTCCACGAGAATATAGTGAAGGTTGGGCAATCCTCAACCAAAGAAATTATGGTTGGAGATGATAATAATGTGGATTTGGCTGCAAAAGAGGCAGTCTAACAACGAGAAAAAGTTGCACGAGATGCTAAGGAAGTAGCTCTTCGAAATGCACAACTTGTTTATGAAGAAAAGAGGGGTCACAGACATAATGAAAATCAACCCGTGGGTGTAAAGCAGTTTGGAATTATACCTCCCGCGGCTGGGAGACCACTTAGTGATTATGCTAGACCGGTCTACAACCAAGGATTGTCAAGTATCAGACTACCTCCAGCTGCAGCAAACAATTTTGAATTGAAGTAAGGGTTGCTCCAAACTCTTCAAAATTGATGTGTCTTCAGAGGGAAGATGAACGAAGATCCAAACACACATCTGATGGACTTCGAGGAGATTATGAACACCTTTCAATACAATGATGTTTCACAAGATGCAGTTTACTTAAGGGCATTCCCCTTCACACTCAAAGATGACGAAAAGTAGTGGCTTAGAAGCTTGCCCCATGGATCAATTAGAACATGGGATGAGATGACCAGAAAATTTCTTGATAAATATTTCTCCTCAGCTAAGACGGGCAAGTTTAGAAGAGAAATCCATAACTTCTGCCAGAAAGAGACTGAAATTGTGTTTGAAGTGTGGGAGAGGATCAAGGAATTAGTTCGAAAGTGTCAACATAGCAGAATTAAACTCTGGATGCAACTCCAGGATTTTTGGGATGGTTTGACATCAGCCTCACGTAGAATATTGAGTAATGCAGCTGGAGGCCCTTTGATGAAAAAGACACCAGAGGAGATAGTCATTATTCTCGATGAATTGTCTGAAGATGATAATTAGTGGCCCTCTGAAAGTGCCGAAAGAAGAAGGACAAATGGTGTTCACTAGGTTGATACTAACATATCTGTGCAGGTACAGCTTGATGCCATGGCGAAAGAGATAAGGAAGCTGACCTTAGCTTCAATACAGAGTGAGAATCACGCAGCTTGTGATATATGTGGAAGAGGACACCCTACTCATGAGTGTCTGGCCTCAACTGAGGAAGTAAATGTTGTGGGAAATTATAACTTCAATGGAATGGGTCAAAGCACCCTGGTTTTTCATGGAGTTCACCTGGGGGTACTGCAAATGCATGACAACAAAACAACTCCAGATTCTAGGGACAAGGAGCTCCAGGCTTCCAAAATCAGCAAATACACCAGTTTCAACCTCAACAATCCAATCAGCCTGGGCTAGAAGATCTAATAAAGTCCTTTATTGTCAAGACAGATGAGAGATTAGATGCTCATGGTGCAGCTATCAAAGAACTTGGCACAGGGTTGCGAAACTTGGAGAAGCAAGTGGGACAAACTGCCACCATACTGTCTGAAAGGATCCCAGGTACTTTGTCAACTGATACCGAAAGAAACCCCAATGAGACGGTAAATGATGTGACTCTGAGAAGTGGACAAGTAGTGAAAGAGCCCACCTCTATCCAAAAAGAGGTGGTACCTGAAAAAGAAAGTGGGAAGCAGTTGAAAAATAAAGTTGATAAGAAGAAGAAAGGCAAGAAGGGAACTGAGAAAAAGAAGAATGAAGCGAATTCAAGAAGGGATGAATCTTAAGAGAGCAAGCACATGCCTGCTTTACCTTTTCCCCAAAAGCTTTATAGAAAGAAGATGGACAAGCAATTTGAGAGATATCTGGATATGCTGAAACAGGTTAATATAAATTTGCCATTCACAGAAGTGCTCTCACAAATGCCAGCTTATGCAAAATTCTTGAAGGAGATCCTTACAAAGAAAAGGAATAGAAGAGACATCAATGGTCAAGCTCACAAAGCCATTGCAGTGCAATATTGCAAAACAAACTCCCACAAAAGTGTGGAGATCTAAGGAGTTTTACTATACCTTGCTCTTTAGGGTCTATTAAATTTGACAAATCTTTATGTGATTATGAGCAAACAAGAGGAAAACTCAGGCTAGTTATTAACTACCAGCCACTTAACCACGTCCTCCAAGATGATAAATTCCCTATCCCAAATAAACTCACTCTTTTTCCCACTTAGCCAAGGCCAAATATTTTTCCAAGTTTGATCTTAAATTTGAATTTTGGCAATTGGGAATCCACCCCGAAGAAAGAGTCAAAACAGGTTTTTGCATCCCCGATTATCACTTTCAATGGAAAGTCATGCCCTTCGGATTAAAAACTATACCCTCCTTATTCCAAAAAGCCATGATAAAAAAATTCCAGCCCATCCTCAATACCTCTTTAATTTACATTGATGACATCATGTTATTTAGTGAAACATTAGAGGATCATGTCGACTTGCTTCATCAATTTAAGGCATTGGTAACACAGGGATCATGCTGTCAGCAAAAAAGATGGTTTTTGCTCAAGAAGAGATTGATTTTCTTGGAATGCATTTTGTCCAAGGTACATAGAGTACAGGACCACATATATGTCAGGAACTACTCAAATTTCCTGACACCGGACTCACAACAAAGCAGATCCAGTAGTTATTGGGTGTAGTAAATTATGTAAGAGATTTCATCTCAAATATCTCTACATCTATTTCTATGCTCACGATGATGCTCTAGAAAAGGCTCCGTCATGGGGAAAGGAACAAGATGAAGCACTCAGGGAAATAAAGGAGATATCTAAAGATGTCAAGTCTTTCTACATCCCTTCAGACGGTAAAAAGATACTGCAAACTGATGCCAGCAATGAATACTGGAGTGCTGTTCCATTTGAAAAAAAAAGATGACCAGAGGAAGATATGCGGATATGCTAGCGGAAAGTTCAAAGATGTCGAGCAATATTATCACTCCACTTTCAAGAAAATTCTTGCAGTAAAGAACGGAATCAAGAAGTTCAACTTTTTCCTGATTCATATAGAATTTTTGATACAAATGGATATGAAGTCCTTCCAAAGATGATCCAGATAAATGCAAAAATTATTCCCAATCCTCAAATTCTTAGATGGGCCCAATGGTTCTCTCCATACATGTTTCAAGTCAAGCACCTAAAAGGAAAGGATAATATTCTCGCAGATTTCCTGTCTCGACCGAAAGAATTCTCAAAGAGATTTTCCCCAGCAAAGAAGAAGTCAAAAGAAAAGCTCATCAGCCACATCTTCATGTTTTCAAATGTACCAGGAACGAGTTCATTAAAGCCAACGGATCATCCACCGGAGTTGTTCAATCTCTTGGATCCTTTTGATCCATCAATTATAATGGAAAGAAGAACTTATTATGAGCTCCAGGTTTTCCGACAACATGGAGGATCCATTCTCAAGCCTTATGGGGTCAATCCAGAATATCCATTCTGCCACATATTCATAGCACAAGCCAAGGATTTTCCACAAGAACTATTATAGTTTTTTTGGTACCTATGCCATTAGTATTATATTTCATGAAATTCAAGTGTAACGTCTTCAAGGATTTTGACAACATTGAACATTCTCTTAAAATATTTCTATTATGGTTCAAGCCTCGGAGATATTGGATAAAATGCTTAAATGATTCCTACAAAGCAAAGGTATTCATGTTCCATAGACCAGTGAAGATTATTAATGAAAAAGTCCAGGCACAAGCAGAAGTATCATTCTGGTGGAAATTTCCCTTGTCCATTTTATGCATGGAAGAAGAATACAGTAAAGCACAAAGAATTATCTTCCAACAAAACAGGTGTATCCGGAGAGATATATGGCCAAAAAATTAGACAAGCTGGAATTATACCAGCACTCATCCTCACTGGGAGAGAGTCCGAGAAGCAGTAAAGGAATATCAAACCCCGTACGAAGTTATCCGAGAAAAGATCACTCAAGACATCTCAAGATTAGGATTGCGGACTAAATCTCTAGCTTGTGAGGGGAAGGAACACAACAAAGAAAGACCGTCAAGTTCCAAGAGTTACTACACAAGATATTTGAAAAGATGCCTAGAAGACAAACCAAGAGAACCGATGGAAGATTATTATCTAAATCCCTGCTAATCCCACCATAATCCCACATTACCTACCAAAAAATCCTAAAAAATCATCTACCCATGCCAAGAAAATTTCCACATCTTTCCAAACTATCCGGGCCCCACTTTCACATGCTTCCACATGCCTACACATGCTTCGTCACATGCAACATCCTACATTCACATGTTTTCACATGCTCCCACATGCTTTCACATGCTATACCATGTATATTTCACCTCTTTCACATGTTTTTAGTAGCTTTTTTAGTTGCTTTGCATAAGGTCCTCCACATGCATAAGTTTGTCTTGTAATAACTTCCTAGCCCATATAAAGGACGCCATGTAGTAGTTGTAAGGACATCTTATAACCTTTGTAAACCTTTATGATATATTACATATGGATTCTTTCTAAATTTCCTCTTGTTCTTTCTTTTGAATGGATAGAAAGGCCGGTCCATTATGAAAATAGAGTAAGAATACTCTAAGAAAGTTAGCTTGTTGTAGTACGAAAGTTTTCCGAGTTATAACAGATAAAGTTGATTATAGTACAAAGTTTTTTGAGTTATGTATCTTGGCAAGCCGTCCCTTATGGGTTGTTGAAGCCAGACCCTTTGCAGGAAAACTTTTGCGACTATAAGCAAATTAAGTGTTAGCGTAGCTTGGCAAGCGTCCCTTATAGTTTGTTAAAGCCAGCCCTTTTGTAGGGAAGCTTTCATATCTATGATTTAGTTTGCTTTCTTGGAGTCTCTTGCTCTGTTCTTATTCTGTATATGGGTTTTTGAAGCCAGCCCTTTTATAGGGAAGCTTTTGTATCTACGATTTAGTTTGCTATCTTGGAGGCTCTTGCTCTATTCTTATTTACAGGAAACTTGAGAATGAGATTGGAGAAATAAGGTCGGTGCCAATATCTTTGCAGTTGGCAGAACAAACGATTCTGATACCTGAGGGGATAGTGGAAGATGTTTTAGTTGGGGTAGATAAGTTTGTATTTCATGTAGACCTTATAGTAGTGAATATGGAGGAGAATAAGGAGGTTTCTCTCATCTTAGGAAGACCATTCTTAGCAACGGGCAGGACAATCTTAGACATACACGAGAGAAGACTCACCCCTTGATTTTTCTTTATGACGCGGTTGTTTTCCAAGGGTTTGTTTGAACCGGGTGTAGTTAGTTTTTGTTTTGTAGAATAGTAGGAAACCTTGTGTTGTGTTTTGAGTTGAAAACCATATCTCTTGCCTTGGTTATTCTTTGAGAACAGTGAGTACTTAAGTTTTGACGCTTAGGCTCAGTTTTTGACTCTTGTATAAGTACTTTAAATTGTATAATTTTAACTTTGCTTAACTGCTTTGACTAGAGTGTCTTCATAGTCCAATCTTGAGTTAGTTATGTGCCATGCGTATGTGAGGTTTTATGTATTTTGTGCACTGCATTTGATGTCTAAAACTTGCCCCGTGTTTTTGCAAAGCGAAATGGTAGTTTTATTCAGTTTTGGAAATGATTTAGGCATTTCTTTGTTAAGCCAGTTATATGCTTTTACCCACCTAATTATTATGTATCGTAGTAATCTTTGGAGCCTATAATCTTGCTTCTTTGGCAACCACATTACAAGTCTTACCCATTTGTTCGAATTGACCATCTATTTGAACCTTATACCTCTCATGAGCACTTAAATTGGTTATGAACTTTGTAAAAGTTAAAGTGTGGGGTGGTTGGTTTGGCTTTTGAGTGGAACTAATGAAATAAGGAAGAAGGTGCATTGAGTTGAAAAAAATTAGAGCCACTTGAATTGAAAAAAGATAAAAATATAGTTGTTTTGTTGTGCAAAATATCCTTCGATAGTGGTAACTCTTGATGTAAACGAGCTTAAAAAAGTAGAGAGTTAATGCATATTGATGTGAAGGTGGAGTATGGTTTGACATAAGTATGGGGTTATGAATATTAAATTGTATGTATTAAAGTGGTTAAGGAAGGTATTGTTACTTTGATATCTAAATGTATCATACCCGTCCGCAGCCTACATTACAACCATTTAAAGTCCTACTTGATCCTTGACTGAATGAGCTCAATTAGTAGAGTGGTATACAACGGGAAAGCCTATGGTTCATCTTTTGTGGCATATGAATGTTATTTCTGAGAGTGAGTGAATTCTTTCTATCTTGAGTTCCTAATTGTTCTTAATATCAATTGTGTGTGGAACTAATCTCTATTGTAGTGAGGGCACTTGATTCACGAAGGAAAGGTAATACTTGATTTATATGTCATAGTAAGTGAGCGGGTTATAAATAATGTGTGGTGCTTTTGAGTCAAATCTTGAGGTGAAGAGGTTACCTATTGTGCTTAGTCTATTTTAAATATTCTTGGTGCGATGAGTTAGGAGAGTTGTTTGAAAAAGGTCGTGTCTTTATAAAGTGTAGTTTGATTGCTCGAGGACGAGCAATGGTGTAAGTGTGGGGTGTTGATGGTAGGCTATAATCTCGTGTTTTAGTGTTTATTGCACTCTAGTTTACTGTGCTTTAATTGAGTTTGAGTTTTAATCGCAAGTGTTTTGCACAGATTGTGTGTTTTATGCCTTGTAGGAGGATTCCGAGCTATGTGGATGTTATGGAATGAATTGGAGTGATTTGGAGCTTTGAAGTCTAAGAAAAAGCCTAAGGGATAAAGCCAGGATCGTGTTCAGGGGTCGAAAATTACGTCTGGATATCAAAAAGTCAAGAAAAAGCCATACTCTAAGAAAACAACACTAATGCGGCGCGTGGGGCGGCACGTGGCGCGCCGCGGCTGTACATTTTCCAGCTGCCTTACAGATTTCAACTCTCTGGACTTTCCCACTAACGCTCCGCGTGGCGCGTCGCCCCATGCAGCGTGCCTGTGCATTTTTTACAGAGCCACAGTCCTATTTCGCATAGGAAAAGGTGTTTTCATCTGGGCCCGACCCTACTTTGTATAAATACATGTAGAAACGTTAAGTTTAGGACTTTGACACATCTAAGACCTAAGGAGGCTAAGAAGCAGGTGGAGAAGAGAAAGCACAAAGAATTCATCATTCAATCGTCACTCAAGACAAGAGTTTGGATCCGTTTATATTATTTTCTTTATATTTGTGATGAATTACTCCATATCTATGGAGTAGTTCTTCTTTAGGGATTGATGGATTTGGTGTATTGATATTTGTTTGTGGATATTAACTCTTGTTTTCATGTATTGAATCGTTTTGGGTGATTTAATTGTTGCATCTATGTTCACATGTTCATGTAATTGAGAGAGGCATAACTTGTGATATTTTTGCATTATCTTGTTGGTTGATTTCATTATTCTTCTTAGTAATCAAAAAAGGCTAGTTGAATTGTTGATTTAGGAGGATAATCAAAAGAGGTTCTCCTAAAGACCAATCCACTACGAACTCTTGCATATCTTCACCGAGCTTAAATTGGTTCATATTGTGAGGTTGAGACTTAATCAAGAGAGGATTTTCTACTAAACGTTTGAACTAATAATTGAGAATTCGAGAGACTCACTTGAACATTAGAAGTGAATTAACTAAAGTTAAATCACAGACAATTATCTTGCACCTATCCAATCAACCCCTATTTCCTTCTTTGATATCTACCTTGCTTACTGTTGTTCGATTGTCATTAGTCAATTAGTTTTAGATTCTTAGTTAATTTTAGTTTTAATCACATAATTCTTAATTTTTGATTATCATGGATAGCATTATGCTCGTCAGAATCATTCTTTTATTTACCTTATGTGTCTAATATCGTATCTCCCTTTGTCTTAGACACTAGGGTTTCATCTCTTTCAATTCATTTTCTCCTCAATTTTATGGGTTAACATGGTATCAGATCAAAGATCGACATAACTCTCGACGAGCTATTTCGATTCATCGGTTCAATTTTTCGATGTGGTTGACTTTCGATTTTTTGGCGACGGACACTTCGTGTGTTCTCCGGAAAGAATTTGGGGTTTTTGAGTAATGACTACACAAGCTTGTTCTCCTTCGATTTGTCAAAGCAAACCCGGTAATATCTTCCAATTCCTCAAGATTTTGATCAATTTCATAAATTTTCACTACTAGAAAATTGATCTACGGCAACAGTGGAAAAACCGTTACAATAGATACAAAAACTGTTGCCATAGACCTATTGCAACGGTTCAGGACTGTCTCACGGGTCGCGTGCTAATAGCTCTATGGCAACGGTTTAGTGCAACGTTGCACAATCATTGCAATAGACATATGTATGGTAACGGTTTTGGAACCCTTGCAATAGGTCTATCTATTGTAACGGTTAATTAGTCAAATGGGACGATTCGAAATCGTCTCAATATCATTTTAGGGAACGGTAATTTCTGCTATATCAACGGTTTAGATGATATATTGCTAAGGTTATTAAGAGTTAACGCAACGATTTTTTAAGGCTATTGCAACAGTTATTAGGAGCTACTGGAACAGTTTATTGAGACTATTGCAACAAGTATTAGGAGTTATCGCAACGGTTCATGAAGGCTTCGCAAACAATTTGTTGAAGCTATTGCAAAAATTTGTGTAGACTTTCCATAAAAATAAACTTTATAATATTGTCTAACAATTCAAAAGCATACATAGGCTCTCAAAGTAATGAAAATCCAAAATAAAATATTTCTAAAATCCCATAACTCTAAGCAATATTTTTGCCGCTTTCATCCACTCTTTGCTCATCCGATCCACCTATAAAAGATGGAAATAAATAACTTAGTAAAATTTTTTAAAAGAATTTGACATCCACTATACAATCTAAGTAGTAAGTTGAAACTTCAAGTGCAATTCAGCTCAAAGAAGTTAATAAAACTTCGCAACTGCAAATTCAAAGCACTCCCAGAGATGAACTAAGTGCCGGAATAAGATGCAACATATAAAAATATATTAACCTGACAAAAAAATAATAGTTTCATCAAAATGGTGTTGCAATGTTTTTTCATTGATGATTCAGAAATTACTACTGAAAAAGGCAGCAATTGCAACCGCACGTACAATAGAGGAGAAATACCAATCAAACTATCATGGGAACATTGTCATCGTACAATACTAATTACACAAATGGAGCAAGCTGCTAGTGTATAGTCAAATGAATGTCCAGCAGCATTAGTCATGAACTATCATGTGGTGGATTTTATAATTACATGCATACAGCGAAATGGTAAAAGTATTGTTCCAACAACGAGGATTAGAAATCCTGTTCCAACAATGTGGAATTTGTATACGGGTGAATTCGGGGCAGCACACATCCCGAGTTCTCGATGAATCAAACGAAGTACGAATGTATGAGATAGAGACTGAATCGGAGAACTCTTTCGTTCGAGACTGGAATGGGGCGCTTGTCACCGGGCTCGACAAGAGAACATCCTCCAAACCCAGAACGACTTCCAAGACCTCGGAAAGCATTACAAACAGTTGCACACGACTAACTAAGGATTGCGATATCCGCACCCAACCGGATATCACGGCGCGGATCTCGCCCGATGCCAGTAGCGTATCGGTGATTGATTTACAAGGAGGATTTTTACCTTTTTTAGAATTGTACTAGGGGTAAAACTCCCCTACTATATAAAGGGGAGGTTTCTTATTCAATAGACACATTGTAACACGCATATCAAGGCAATACAAAATTATTTCTTTGTTGTCTAGCTATTGAAAGGTTCTTATTTTAATCATAGTTCTTCATACGTATTTGGCTTTGAATCGAGGCTCCGGTCAAGGACAAACTATTATTAAGCTTAAATCCGAGCTCCGACTCAACGTCACAACTGGTGTGGTTATTTATCTCATCCTTAATTCGTTTATCAAACATTCTTGATTACACTTGTGTTGAACCAATCCACATATCCTTAAAACTACATACAAATTTACTTGTTATCCGTTTTAAGGGTAACCAGTTTGGCGCTCACTATGGGACTACGGATAATAGTGGTAGTTTGATACAAATCTCCATAACGCACTCTATCTTACACTTGTTCTTTAAGGTTTCAATTTCAGGACAGTTTGAAAATGGAAAATTCTCAGTCTACTCACTTGAATGTCGAGGCTGAATCTGGCCATCATGGCAAAAATAACAATCTGGTGCTTAGCAATGAGGTACCCCCTGCTGATTCCAACGGGGTCCCAGTTGCAGATCCAGTCGATGCTAAATCGCATGTGGCCATCGATGCCAACCTGCCTACCGACCCCGAGAACAAAGTCCGCTGAGGAGCCCGACCAACAGCTCAAGGAGCGCCCGAGGGCGAAGGTGACAGAGTCATTCTACGAGTTATTTTTGAGATGTTGCAGGCTTAACAGGCGGCAATAGCGCAGCTACAAAATCAAAGTCGCGCCCCTAGTAAAGTTGAGCCTGAATCATCCGGGGAAATCACCCAAATAGATGAGCAGATCGCCGAAAGGTCGGATGGAACTGAGCCCAGTGTCAGTCCCGAACTAATGAAAATGCTTAAAGCATTAACGAAACGAGTGGAGTCAGGTGAAAAGAAAATTGAGGCTAACGACAAGATGGTGGAGACACATAATTCCCGAGTCGATCAAATCCTAGGAGCGGCCCCAAAATTGAAAGGCCCGGACTCAAAAATATTTGTCCAAAAGCCTTTTCCTTCAAGCACGGCACCAAAGCCAATCACGAAGAGGTTTCGTGTGCCCGATATTCCAAAATATAATGGAACCACGGATCCGAATGAGCATGTGACCTCCTGCACGTGTGCCATCAAAGGTAACGACTAGAAAGACGACAAGATCGAGTCGGTGTTATTAAAGAAGTTCGGGAAAACTCTGTCAAAATGTGCAACGATATAGTACCACAACTTGCCCCCAAATTCCATTGATTCGTTTGCTATGCTCATGGATGCCTTTGTAAAGACTCATGCCAAGGCCATCAAGGTCGAGCCTAGAAAATCAGATCTTTTCAAGGTTAAGCAAAGGGACAACGAGATACTCAGAGAATTTGTGTCAAGATTTCAAATACAACGGATGGACTTACCTCCGGTTGCGGACGAATGGGCCGTTCAAGCATTCACTCAGGGACTTAACCCCCGAAGCTCCTTGGCTTCGCAGCAGCTGAAATAAAACTTGGTAAAGTACCCGACGGTAACTTGGGCCGACGTCCACAACAGGTACTAGTCAAAACCCAGAGTCGAGGACACCAACTCGGAGCCCCTTCTGGGTTCGTTTATCCCATCAGAACTGACGACAGGCCTAAGAGAGTCGTCGATCATGAATCAAGGTCGATCCGAGATCGATACCAACCATACAATGCATATCGAAGGAGAAACGGATCCAGGCACAACTCTATAAGGAACGAAAAGAGAGACGATCGAGGGCCCAATAGCTAAGGTCTGATGAGCAAAAATGGTCTCGACAGGCCGCTAGGGAGAAGGGAAGCACCAAGTTTATCAAAGTATAACTTCAACGTCGATGCAGCCAGCACCGTATTAGTCATTGGGAGTATCAAGGAAACTAAGGGGCCTCGACCATAACAGTCCGACCCTATACAGAGAGATACTAACCTGATGTGTAAATATCATGGTACTCATGAACACAGGACCGAGGGTTGCCAACAGTTGAGAGAAGAGGTCGCCTAGTTGTTCAGTAACAGGCATCTCCGAGAATTTCTGAGTGATCGAGCCAAAAATCACTTCATGAACAGGGACTCCAACAAACAGACCGAACAAGAAGAACCTCAGAACATCATCAACATGATAATTGGAGGGGTCGATGTCCCCCAGGGACTGATAATAAAACGCACTAAAGTATCCATCACGAGGGAAAAACGCACCTGAGATTACATCTTAGAGGGAACCATTTCGTTTAGCGATAAGGATACTGAAGGCATCGTACAGCCTCATAATTATGCACTGGTGATACCCGTACTTATCAACAAATTTTGGGTTAAATGTGTGTTGATTGATCCAGGCAACTCGGCCAACATCATTAGATCGAGGGTCGTCGAGCAGTTAGGGTTACAAGATCAAATAGTACCGGCGGTCCGGGTTGAACGGATTTAATATAGCATGCGAAACTTTTAAGAGAGAAATAACATTGCACGGGAATACCGCCGGGACAATTCAAGATACGAAATTCTACGTGATCGAAGGGCACATAAGGTATAACACCTTATTCGAAAGGCCATGGGTTAACAGCATGAGAGCAGTACCCTCAACACTGCACCGGGCACTAAAGCTCCCTACGCCGGGAGGAAATAAGACGATCGGAAAGCAATCGGACGCAAAAGAAATATTTGCAGTCGACGAAGTGATCCCAGTGCCCGTAATCTCGACATCAAAGAATAGGAGCTGACCAAGAAGGATGAAATTAAATAACAATCACTGATACCGGCCACGATCGAACCACAAGACCGAGGATGCGAGGAGGAGGATTAAGGAGTTCCTAGGTCGTTCATTGCTCCCGATGATTCTGATACCACCAAATCGACGATCGAGGAGTTGGAGCAAGTCATATTGATCGAACACCTGCCCAACCGGAAGGTATACCTGGGCAACCGGTTAACTCCCGAGCTCAGGAAAAAACTCATTGAATTTCTTATAGCTAACATAGATTGTTTCGCTTAGTCCCATCTTGACATGACAGGGAACCCCCCGAGTTAACCACTCATAAGTTGAGTTTAGACCTGAAGTTCCATCTGGTTAAGCAGAAAATGAGATCGTAGACCGAAGTCAAGCACGCTTTCATCAAGGACGAGGTATCTAAACTCCTTAAAATAGGATCAGTTCGGGAAGTTAAGTATCCGGACTGGCTAGCCAATGTAGTAGTAGTGCCTAAGAAAGAAAATAATCTAAGAATGTGTGAAGATTATAAAGATCTGAACAAGGCATGCCCTAAGGATTCTTTTCCTTTGAATAACATCAATCGGATGATCGACGCGACGGCGGGGCATGAGATACTCTATTTTCTCGAGGATAGACTGGGCGATAAAGAAAAAACTTCCTTTATCACTAAGTTCAACACCTATGTTCGAAGAACAGATAGGAAAATCAATGAAAGTTTATTTTGACGAAATGTTAGTCAAGTCCCTACGAGCAGAGGACCATTTGAAACATTTGCAGGAAACCTTCGACATAATAAAGAAATACAATATGAAGCTAAAATCGGAAAAGTGCAAATTCGGGGTTGGATCCGAAAAATTCCTCGAGTTCATGGTATCCAATCGAAGGATCGAGATCAATCCCGACAAAATCCAAGCCATAGAAGACAGCACCGTGGTGGACAACACCAAAGCCGTTCAGAGGCTGAATGGAAGTATAGCCGCCTTGGGCCGGTTCATATCGAGGTCTTCAGACAAAAGCCATCGATTCTTCTCACTATTGAAGAAAAACAATAATTTTTTCTGGACCCCAGAATGCCAACGAACTTTGGAAAAACTCAATCGGTACCTCTCATGTCCCCCCCCCCCTCTTCTCCATACCCCGAAGGCGGATGAACAGTTGTACCTTTACTTGGCGATTTCAGAGGTGGCGGTAAGTAGAGTCTTAGTCCGGGAAGAAGAAGGTACACAATTCCCTATTTACTATGTCAATAGGACTCTAGGCGAGGCCGAAATAAGATATCCTCACCTGGAAAAGTTGGCGCTCATTTTGCTAAGCACCTCTAGAAAGTTAAAATCGTACTTTCAATGTCACCCATATGTGTCATAACCTCTTACCCACTGAGGAACATCATGCACAAGCCCGAGTTATTGAGTCGGTTGGCCAAATAGGCTGTCGAAATTCGCGAGTACGATATCAAGTATCGACCCCGAAATGCCATAAAATCTCAAATTTTGGCCGACTTTACGCCGGCCTTAGTGCCTAAAGTCGAAAGAGAAATATTGTTCGCCTCGGGGACTACCTCAGGAATTTGGACCCCTTTTATGGACGCTGCCTCGAACGCAAAAGGGTCCAGACTCGATATCGTGTTGAAGCCCCCTACAGGAAATGTAGTTAGGTAGTCTATTAGAACTGTGAAATTGACTAACAATGAGACCGTGTATGAGGCCATGATTGCAGGTCTCAAATTGGCTAAAAGCCTTGGGGCCGAGGTGGTCGAAGCTAAGTGTGATTCCCTCCTTGTGGTAAATCAAGTCAATGGAACGTTCGAAGTAAAAGAGGAACGAATGTGAAGGTATTTGGACAAGTTACAAGTAACGATGCATCAATTCAAAGAATGGACCCAACAACACGTGCCCCGAGATCAAAATAGCGAGGCAATGCTCTGGCTAACTTGGGGTCATCAGTTGATGACAATGACTTCAGTTCGGGGACAGTCATACAACTCATGTCGTCAGTGGTAGAAGAAGGTCCATGCCGAAGTAAACTCAACGAGTTTAACCTAGGATTGGAGGAACAAGTACATAGACTACTTGAAAACTGGGAAGTTGTCCTCGGATCCCAAAGAATCGAGAGCCATGCGTACCAAGGCTGCCAGATTTAGCTTGGTCGAAGGGGCATTGTTCAAAAGAACATTCGATGGCCCGTTAGCTAGAGCTTGGGGCCGGGAGATACCGAGTACGCCTTGAAAGAAGTTCACGAAGGCGCTAGCGGAAACCATCGGGGGGCAGAATCATTTATTCGAAAATTAATCAGGGCCGACTATTATTGGACCGAAATGGAGAAGGATACGAAAAACTTCGTATGAAAATGCGATGGCTGCCAGAGACACGCACAGATGATCCATCAACTGGGAGAGCTACTACATTCGGTCATGTCCCCATGGCCGTTTATGAAATGGGGGATGGACATTGTCGATCCCCGGCCATGGGCACCGGGTAAAGCTCAATTCATACTATTCATGACTGATTATTTTTTCAAATGGGTCGAGGCCCAAGCATTCGAAAAGGTCCGGGGGAAAGAAGTCATTGACATCATCTGGGACCACATAATACGTCCATTGGGGATACCGACTGAAGTCTTGTGTGATAGTAGGAAGCAATTCGTTGGTAGCAAGGTAAACAAACTTTTCGAAGATTACAAGATTTAAAAGATACTATCAACACCTTACCACTTTAGTGGGAACCACAAGTGGAGTCAACAAAAAAGACCATACTTCAAAACCTAAAAAAGAGGTTGACCGATGTCAAAGGGAAATAGAAAGAAATCTTGCCCGAAGTCCTATGGGCATATCGTACAACCTCGAAGTCTAGTACCGGGGCCACTCCATTTTCGTTGGTCTACGGGGCCGAAGCCTTGATAACAGTCTCGGTGGGAGAGCCGAGCCTCAAATTCCAATATGCAATCGAAGAGTCAAATGGCAAGGCCATGGTCACGAGCCTAGAACTATTGGATGAAAGGCCTGAGGCAACTTTAGTCCAGTTGGCCACCTAGAAACGGCGGATAGAAAGATACTACAACCGAAGACCCAACCTCCGACACTTCAAGATCGGGGACTTGGTGCTGAGGAAAGTAACATTACACACCCGGAACCCGAACGAGGGAAAGCTAGGATCGAACTGGGAAGGACTGTATCGAGTCATCGGTTTACCGGCAAAGGCTCATACAAACTCGAAGCGGGAAATGGTGTGCAACTACCGAACAATTGGAACATGACACACTTAAAACAATACTATTGCTACGGTACGATCTCAACTACTCTTTAATCATGTTATGAATCTGGACTAACACTTGCAGGCAACACACAAGAATGGATGCGGCTACTAGGTCTGAAAGCACGCGTTGCACTCTTTTTTCCTTGAACCAGTTTTGTCCCAAAATGGGTTTTTCGGCAAGGTTTTTAATAAGGCAGCAGTAAAACGTGCTAACTTAGATTCGAAGGCCGGTCTCAAACCGGGGTCAATGAGCATTCATTTCGCATCAACAATATCCGAGCCCTCTTAAGCTCGACCTCGAATACTAGGGGCCATTACCCTCGGATTAAGGTTTTCACCAAGGGAAAATTTAGCAAGGAAAAATGAAAACCTTGTATGCTAGATGCTAAGGCTTGGTGGTTAGGATTCATTGTAAGGTCCAAACGGTTGTGTGAACCGTGCCCACATAGTCTACTTTAGCCATGACACAAGCTCTTACACATTTTCGATCATATACTTTACACACAGAAATGAAAGAAGTCCACCTTACTATTACACATTTTCTTGCTCTTAAATTCCGGATCCTAAAAGCCCACGGGCTACCCCTATTCGAGAAGTATCGAGCCCAAGGGCCACCCCACCTCGGGGACTGTCGTCCGATAAAAGTTCAGACAATTAGTGCTACTAAATCCTGGAGGCACCAAACCTATTAGGCGGTGCCTAAATACAAAAGGCTGCGGCCACTCTAAAAATGGCTTGGAGACGTTCGAAGCTCATAATCAAAAAGTAAGGCCTTTATAAAAATTTGAAAACTGCTAAAAGGTTACCCTCGACAAAAGCATCATCTAAAATCACTTAAGCATCTTGACAAAACTTCCGGTCATACCGATTTTTTAAAGCCTCGAGCAAACAAAGTGGTATTGAAGTCGGGCTCCTTAAATCAGATGCCCTATAACTACATTTGATTCTATGCTAAGGCATTAGAAACATTGCAAGAATAAAAATTATGAAAAGATGCTGAAAAAGTAAAGACTCGAAATTGCCAGAAAGGGAAAACTATATATGTATTTCGGAATATACTTACAAAAGCCCAATAAAAACAGCCTCAAAATAAACAAAAAATGTACAAAAGACAAAAAACTAAAAAAGTACTAAGGCATCTACGCCTAATCTTCACCAGCGCCCGACTCTTCGCCAGAGCCGTCGGAGCCTTCGGATCCCTACGAACCCTCAGAGCCTTCGGTACCATCGGGCTCGTAAAGCTTCTTTTCCTCGGCCTTGTAATTTTTGGCTTCCTCAATCTCAGCCGACAAGTCAAAACCTCGGGCGTTGATCTCCTTTAGGGTCTCTCTTCAGGATAGCCGCTTCATATATTCGGCCTTTGCCTTCAGGCGGACTTTGACTACCTCTACATCGGCCTTGTATTGGGCCACCATTTCATTGACATCGGTGATTGTTGAATCCAACTTGGACTTCACTGCCTCGTATTCTCTACCGAGGTGTCCCGCTCCGTGATAGCCGAGCTCAGCTGTGCTCGGAGATCGTCATTCAGCTGAGACTACTTGTTAGCTTTCTCCTTTGCCACCCGGAGTTAGACCTCTACCAATGTCAGCTTCGCCTTGGCAGTTTCCTTCTCCGAAGCCAATAGGTCCATTTTGCTTTTTCACCTATCGGCCATGGCTTAGACCTCGTTCATCTCGGCTCGGAGTTGGTCGATCAGGTCAATCTTCTGTTGGACCTGTGAGATTGTGTTGTTAGTCACCACGACTAGCTCCTCGTTTATAGCTTCAAAGACTTTTACCTTTTCAATCAGGTCGGCATGTTCCCACCTCAGGGTTGAAGCTTCCTTCTGAGTCCTGCCGTGCTCGGCCTGAAGGTCCTTGAGGGCCCCGTCCTATTGCTCACTGAGGAGCTCGGACATGTCCTTTTTACGAGCCTGCTCCTTAAGCTCGAACTTGAGTTGGCTGATTTCGAAGAGGTACCGGAGGAAGCTCTCATAATGAAGTATCAAGGCCTGCAAACAATGAAAATAGTAAGAAATATCGAAACCTAAGTGGAATTCAAGAAAGAGTATTAATGCCTTACCCGGTTCAGCGCCTGCTACGCCTTATTGAATAGATACGGCGAGCCCACCTCGTTCATCTTCACCTGGTCCTCTTCGGTCACCAGGCATCGGATATAGCTGGCTATGCCTACGAGAGCAGATAGGACTCGAGCATCCTTCGACACCGTGAGGATGACTGTTCTATTGTAGTGAGGGCCAACACTCGGAGCAGGAAACTGCTTCACCAATTTTGGGCTCGAACTCGACTAGCCAGCTTCCGAAGACATGTCCTTCTTTGGGACCTCCTGGTCGTCCAGCTTGGAAAAATCTTCCAAAGTGGACGATTGCACGCCATCGAAGGAGTGCAGAGAGTCGTCCGCGCCACGCACTCCTTCACTTGAATTCTCTTTTTCTGCTTGGGCCTCCTCAAGCATGGACTCGGTGTAGGAGGGTGTCTCCATGATGTCTATTACACCGGTCGCCTCCTTCGGAGCAGAAGCGGCTTCTCGGGAGGTCTCAGCCCCCGTCTCCATCTTGGCCTCTCGAATTGGAGGTAGGTTGGCCTCATGGCTCTCACCCTCAATTGCCGCCTGCTCCCCAGCAAGGGTCGACTCGTGAACAACAAAAATGTCGTCTTCTTCAGACTCGTCCCTGAGCCAGAGAAGTGAGTCGGAATACGACACCCGGGAGTTGGTGCTCTTCTTGGGCTTACGAGCCCGGAAAGCCGCCCTCTTCTTTGGCTTCACCTCGGGACCTAGGGAGCCCGAAGACTTTCTTTTCCTCTTCTTCTTCTCCCTGTGACAGCCCCAGGTTGTCCCGTAGCGGAGGTATCAACGACTAGGGATGCATCCTCGTCACCCTTTCAGCGGCATAAGTCGGTGGTCTTAGGCAAACCTACGAAGGAGAGAGAAAGGGTCAACGTTATGTAAGTTCAGGACGTAATAATAACTATTTTGAGAAGAGCCTTACCATGAGAACAGGCCTCCAATCAGTTCTTCGAAATCTTGCGCCACAGCGCTAAAAATACGACATCTTCTTGCAGATGCCTTCAATCCACTCCTTGAGCCGGGGGACCACAATGGGAACCAGAACAACAGCTACACAATCACAAATACTGATGGTGAGAAAGGGAACAAAGAAGACTCGACACTTAAGGAAAGATTACACTTACGAGATGCATTCCACTTCTCGATGAATGGCAGAAACTTGAAAGGGACTAAATCTACAGTCTTCACCCGAATGAAGCGCCCGTTCAAGCCTCAATCTTGATCCTCGTCAATGCTCGAAAAGGGGGCCTTGCTGGTCCGGCGAGTGATCTTGATTAGTCCCCCTCAAAAAATTCGATGACTGTATAGACGAAGAAAGTGATCGAGGGTGAAACGAGGAGACTCGGTGTTGTGTTATTCATAATAACGAAGGAGGATCACGATCCTCAAAAGAAACGGGTAAATTTGCCCAAGGCACACCTCGTATCTCTTACAAAAGGCCAAAATAATTGGGTCTACCGGGCCTAGTATGAAGGAATAAGTGTAAATACTTAAATACCCCTCCATATGAAAGGTGATATCGTCCTCAAGCCCGGGGACTACCACGTCCTTACCTCCCCATTTACAGTCCTCTCGGACAATGGGAAGAGTATCTTCGGTGACAGAGCATATATATTTCGATGCCCCTTTACCTCAATCATGTTTGGATGAAGCCTTCTCGACTTTGAAGTCGTCTGCGATTGAACAGCCCCCGGGAATAAAGCTTTTCATGGGGGCCTCTGGGGTCGCCTCTGTGGTAGCCACTTCGGGAGCAACCACCTTGGGAGCAGCCGTGTCGAGAACAACCACTTGGGGAATGGCCGCCTCGGTATGTGGCCGGATGGGAAGATGAGGAGGCAGCCTGCTAAGGAACTGATTTGGAAGTCTTGGCCATTGTGATCTAGAGAATAAGAAGATTTGAAGGAAGATATGAAGATTTGAAGGAAAGATATGAAAATTTGAAGGAAAAGGTATGAAGGTTTAAAGGTAGGATGAAGACCTGGGTATAAACTTAAGAATAATTATGAAGATTTGAAGATCAAAGGTAAAGAGATGAAATTTAAAAGAGTTGGTAACTGCTAGGGAATTCGAAGATAAAAGCTAAGATCGGAAAATAGGGGAAGCACAAAAGGTCGAAGCTTTTATAGGAGAAAATGTAATCATTACGCGACGTTTCACATTCGGAGGCGACCAGCCGATGGTTGACACGTGTTCGAAGTCAGAACAACGCGATTGATGGGACATTTCGGCTTCTTCGCCGATTCGGTTGTAACGTACGAAGGAAGGAACCGGAGTACATCTATCGTTTCCCATCGTTTCGACAAACCTACTCTCCAAGAAACGAGGGGATTATCTGTATACGGATGAACTCGGGGTCAACACACACCCCGAGTTCTCGGTGAATCAAACAAAGTACGAATGCATGAGATAGAGACCGAATCTGAGAACTATTTGATTCGACGCTAGAATGGGTCGCTCGCCACCGGGTCCGACAAGACAACATCTCCCAAACCCGGACCGCGATATCCGCACCCAACCGGATATCACAACACGGATCTCGCCCGATGCCGGTAGCATATTAGTGATTGATGTACAAGGAGGATTTTTACCTTTTTAAGAATTGTAGTAGGGGTAAAACTCCCCTACTAAATAAAGGAGAGGTTTCTTATTCAATAGACATATTGTAACACGCATATCAAGGCAACACAAAATTATTTCTCCGCTTTCTAGCTATTGAAATGTTCTTATTTTAATCATAGTTCTTCATACGTATTTGGCTTCCAATCGAGGGTCCGGTCAAGGACAAAACCATTGTTAAGCTAAAATCCGAGCCCGAACTCAACGTCACAACTAATTTAGTTATTTATCTCATCCTTAATTCGTTTATCTAACATTCTTGATTTCTTTTGTTGAATCAATCCACATATTCTTAAAATTGCGTATAAATTTAATTGTTATCCGTTTTAAGGGTAAATAGATTTAGAATTTAGAATTAGCGAATTCAATAAAGGTAAGATTATTATTTATTTCACAAATAAATTTTGACAAGAAATCCAATAATTTCTTTTTCTTATGTGGTAGGAAAGTGATGCATCCATATTAATGGATAAAGGTAGAGAATTCAAAAGTGAAAAGGGTGCTGGACCAAAAAATATTATGTGAGAGGATTTGAAGGGATAGATCAGATCAATACTAAACTAAAACAAATAAGAAAAAAAAATAAACAAGATACAATTGAAAGAAAAGTTTGATTACTTAGAAAGCTCTCACCTTAATCTCTTTTGTTGATCTTCAAGATTGTACAAGAGTTGATTACCCACATAACTCACACCTTTAATCTCCCAACTTACCTGCAAAATCAAATAATGCAGAAAAAATATTGCACAAAAATTTCAAGCGTAACTTTAGAATAAATACTAAATAATACAACAGAAAGTTTTCAGCTTAAATGAAGAAGGCAATCACCTTAATGAGGAAATAAGATGTGAAAATATTGTAGGTTTATCTTTATTCTTTTATGCCTGTTTCAAACTTCCAAATAATGATCACCAGGAACTTACCTTCTCCAACCACCAGTGAAATGAAAATATCTCAAATTTTAACACTATTTTTTTTGGTAATTAAGGAAATTTTACTACCAAATAGAATATGTACACAAAACGAACCTGCATATTGTCCGCAACATCAATAAGCAACTAACAAAACTACAAACTCAATAAACTATTCAACCAATACAATTTTCTAACAGGAATAGTAATTGAACTTTTTCAGCCATTTTGCAATCCTGGGCTTCATTGCACCTCTGTAATGAACTTCTATTACACACCAATTTTCTCCATACTACTTTTTGAAAATCTCCTCTAAGTTTCTGGTACATTTGCTTTGTGGAGAAGCTGGACATCTTACCTCTGCCATCATATAACCTGCTTCAAAGAAATGCTTTTTAGCCTTCAACACCTTCTAAATAATCCAAGATGCCTTTTTTGGTATACTTTCCATGTTCCTATTCCATAGTAACAATGTATCTATTTTACCCAGAGCTTGTGCTTTTTTAAATTATTTTTCAACTTGATAAGTATGAAAAGGAAAGATGCAGAAAACAATGGATATAAATACATCTTAAAAAGTCATGCTTCATACATCTAGGATAATTCATTCTCAGACTGTAACATAGTGGGTCATTTTAAAAATGGATAACATAGCATGAGTAAAATTGCATTTAATCTAGTTCCTTTATTTGATCCTCTTTTAAGTAAAATACATAAGACCATAATTATCTACAAACTGTCATCTATTAGAGAAGAGTCTAGTCCAACAAGAAAGTAACTTAGTTCTCTTTTGTTTTTCTCCCTCTCGCACAAGGTTTTAAAACTATATTGCTCTCTTTTGTTTTTCTCATGCTCACACAATATTTTATACATCTTTACAAATACTTAGAAGTTGTGCAATGAAGTCCCAACTCAATGCTTAAAGGGGAAAAATATTAGAACAGTAAAATCACATTCATGAGTAGAGTCACTTCTTTAATAAGTTAATGAATTCTCATCAAGAACTTATAATACTGGTACTATTCTCCACTCCCCGTAGTAATATAGATCTATCGGTATATTTCCGTAAAAACATGCCATAAATACAAATATGCCCATGACAATAACATATTTCAAACTGCAAAAGAAAGTTAATTTAATACAAAACTCAATACCATAGGCTTTTTGTAAGGATTTGATAATAAATGAAACATTCACCAAGACATTATCGTTACTTATTTGTAAACTAAAATCTATTTGGCATTCTATAATCCTTCACCTAGTTCAGCTTCTTACCTCCATTCGTGCATTGTCAGTTACAGATTTTTTTTTTTTCAAAGTTATAGATCTCTTTGCAAGTGTAAAAGATTGATAAACTACCATACACAAAGCAAGTAAAAAAAACTATTTACGAAATCTGTAGGGAAGCACATCCCAATCTACTACAGAGATTCAAGAGAAAATTTCTTGAGAAAATCACTCACGGATCTAAGTTCAAAATAGAGTAATTGAGCATAGACAACCACATAAATTTTAAGCAAAATTCAGGTTAGCAATAGTTTTACCTGACATAAAGTTCCAATTTCATCCAATGAACATTGTATTAACTTGATTATTAAGTTCATACCTATATCAAACAAACAAAAATCCAAAATCTAATAGTATCATAATTGTGATATTCACATGCATTATCACCCCAAAAAACCAAAAGGGGAGAGGAGAGTGACCTTGAATTGAGTAAATATATTACCAAAATAGTTTGACCCATCGGGAGACCACGATAAATCTGCAAACCCTAATCTTGACAAAATCTCTTCGTATCTACAAATACCTCAAACGGGAGTTTCTGAAAAGTTCTTTTGAGATGAAATTGGGGATTTTAAATTGATTTTCTGTGATGGTTTTTGGCGTAAAAGACTATTATTGGTTCTGGTTTCTTGTCTTGTACCGAAGATGGAAGATGATGTTTAGGCTGAAGAAGCTTGAAAATGAGATTTGGTAGGAGTTCCGGGAAAAAATACCTCTTCTCGATGTAATGGTTTCAAGGAGTGCTTTAATTTGCTCTCCAGATGTATATTATAAGAGTGCAAAACAAACAAAGTTAATTTGAAATTTAGAAAAAACACTTAAAAGGAGGCTCTATTTTAGGGAAAATAGAAGAGGAAAATTAAGGAGGGACTAGAAATGTTGCAATAGAAAAACAATTCTGAGAACCGATACCCTAGATATATCTATTGAAGCGGCTAAAACTTCTGCTGCAATAGGTATATCTACAGCAATGGTTGTTACACTAATGCAACGTTTTATTTATAAAAGTAGCTCAATAGCTCAAAGATCTTCTTGCTATAGATAATCTATGGCAACGACTTCATAACTGTTGCAGAAAAAAGTGTTGCCGTAGGTCTAATTTCTAGTAGTGAGCCTTAGCTTGATATTTTTGTTGCTATTCCTTGTGTTGTATACTTTATTGAGGTCACTGATACATGCATGTATATTTTTCGATTTGGAACTTCTGGTTCAGTTACTTGTCATTTGTACTGTGTGAATCACTTAATTGCTAGTTGAACGATAGTGTTGGTAAGTATATATGAGTACTGACGCTTCCACAACTTCTTCAATTATTGACTCCACCACTAGTCATTCTATTTACTCTTCCCACCCTCCATATGTACATCCATCAGATTGCCCAGGAATCTTGTACTAGTATCTTTCAATGGAACTAGTTATGCATCCTGGAAGAAAAATATTCGCATTGCCTTGTCTGCAAAGAACAAGGCTGGGATAATCAATGAAAGAATCTCCCAGCCACCTCCTAAGTCCCCTCTCTATATCATTGGGTGAGATGCAACAACACGGTATTTTCATGGTTAAGCAATTCTTTGTCGAAAGATATTGCTGATAGTGTGTTGCATTATGACACTGCAAAAGAGATTTGGAGAGATATAAAGAAGAGGCATGGGCAGCCTAATGTCAGTAGGTACGATCAAATTCAGATAGAGATTGCTGGTGTCTCTCAAGGGTCATCTGATATTTCCAGTTATTATACCAAACTTAGGAAGTTGTGGGATGAGCTGAAGATTGCTTTTTTTTGTCCATCTTGTACTTGTGAGGCTGAACCACAATGTAGTGAAGGGCAGAAACTCATCCACTTCCTAACTAGGATTAGTGACACATATTTCAATGTCAAAAGTAACATCTTAATGATGACTCATGTACCAACTCCAGGAAAGGCTTACTCTATGATCCTTCATGATGAAAATCAGAGGGAGCTTTAGTCATCAGGTGCCAATTTCCTCTCAGATCCTGCCTCTTTTTTTGTGAAATCCACTCCAGCTTCTACTCTTACTCAGCCCAGTATTGGTAAATAGGTTTACACTCAGATAGTCAACTTTGTCAACAAGAGGATCAATACTATTTATAAATACTGTTGGAAGCGTGGACATTCTCTTGGCAAGTGTTACAGATTCCATGGCCTCCCGGTGGACTTCAAATTTACTAAGGGAAAGAAGTCTGCAGCTTGTGCTCAAATTAATGAACTTAGGGTGGAATCTTCATCATCATCAGAGGGGAAAACACTTGCTCATGCTCATGAGTTTACCAGGGAGCAATATCAACACTTGATGAATCTTTTCCAACAATATCATCTGACTACACCAGTTCAGGATCTTCCCGCTAGCAATGCTGCCATGGGTGCCTTTGCAGGTCTGTTCTGCAGTCTTGCTGTATATTTTGTTGCCTTATGTTGTGCTTCAGATTTAAAGACAAACACTTGGATTATATATTCAGGAGCAACAAATCATACGACACCTCACAAAGACCTTTTACACAACATTCAACCTTTGCCTTTTCCCTTTCTAGTAACACTCCCAAATGGTTATAAAGTAAAAGTCACATGCACTGGTTCTTTGAATCTCTGTACTAATTTTTCTTTATGAAATGTACTTCTAGTTCCCTCTTTTCAGTTCAATCGCATTTTTGTTCCTCAATTAGTTTCACAATTCAGTTGCACAGCCTTCTTTACCAAATTTTCTTGTCTTATACAGGGCCTTGCTCTGAAGAGGCCGTTGGAAATTGGTAGAGCACCAAATGGGTTGTATGTCATTCAATCATCTTTTGAATTTCCTAAGCTTGTATCATTTGTAAATAGCACTTCAGCTACTACTTCTTTGCCTAAACGTGATTACAGTGTTTGCACTACTTCTTGTAATCATGTTACTTCAATCAATAATGCTGATTTCTTTGGCATCAAAGATTAGGTCATATGTCTTTTTATAGAATGAAAACTATCTCTTGTTTGTCTGATAAATTATCTTCTAAGCAATCATTTATTAGCTCTGTGTGTCCTTTAGCTAGGGAACAAAGACTTCCTTTTCTAGATAGTTCTATTAAGTCTACTCACTATTTTCACATTATTCATGTAGAATTATGGGGTTCCTATCATAGTAGGACATATAATGGATTCATATATTTTCTGACTATTGTGGATGACTACTCTAGAGTCACTTGGACTCATTTACTCTCCTGCAAAAGCAATGCTTTCAATCTCATTAAAGCATTTATTTTCATGGTCAAAACTCACTTCTATACTTCTGTTCAAACACTTAGATCAGATAATTCCTTTGAACTTAGATCTAGTTCTCAAGCTGCTTCTTCCGTTGTTGAATTTGGTATCATTCATCAGACTATTGTACCTCACACTCCTCAGCAGAATGGGGTAGTTGAAAGGAAACATACATATCTCTTAGAAACATCTAGGGCATTACTTTTTTAGTCTAAAACTTCCTGTCAAGTACTTTTTCATCAGTAGGTTTCCTTCCATTGTGATTAAGAATCTTTCTTTCTACAAAAAATTATATGGCCATCCTCCCATTTATCACCATTTAAGGACCTTTGGCTGCTTGCATTATGCAACTTTCCTAAGATAAGGAGGGATAAATTTCAGCTCAGAGACTCTCCATGCGTATTTATGGGATATCCCTTGGGAAAGAAGGACTATAAGCTCTTGAACTTAGACACTCATTCTAGTTTCTTCTCTAGAGATGTCACGTTTCAAGAGCACATCTTTCCATACCACTCTTCTACTCCTTCTTCTTTCCCTCCTTCCTATTCAGTGTCCCCTCCTACTCCTGATTTCTTTGAAGATATCTAGCCTCTTGTTCCTGCTCTGTCCCATGTCCAGCCTCCTCCTACACCTTTCATCCATCCTCCTTCTCCTCCTCCTCCTGAGGTACCTCCTCCTTCTTCAGCTTCTCCTTCCTCTATCATTCCTCTTACCCCTTTCCTAGATCAGCTCCTCTCACACAATCCACTAGAGTCTCTAATCTCCTAGTTACTTTAAGGACTACATTTGCATATTTGTCAGTCCGATTGCTTCATCCAAGCATTCTCTACCAGCTTCTCCTCTACACGAGTCTTAGCATTTTCAGCAAGTTGCACCTTATCCTGCATGGCAAGAGCTATGTTCATGGAATTTCAGGCCTTGGATGCCAATCATACCTAGGATATTGTGCCTTTGCCACCTGGTAAGAAGGTTATTCCTTGCAAATGGGTGTATAAAGTCAAACAAAAAAGTGAGGGCTCCATTGAAATGTATAAAGACAGGCTGGTTATCGGGGGTGATTCTCAATAGGAAGGCATAGATTATACTGAAACTTTAAGTCTAGTGGTCAAGATCACTACAATCCAATGTCTTCTAACTCTTGCAATCAAGCATAACTGGATTGTCCACCAATTAGATATCAACAATGCATTTTTGCATGGTGATCTTCATGAAGAGGTATACATGAAGATCCCCTTGGGTCTCACTGTCAACACCACATCCTCTGATCCTCATTTGTCCTATAGGTTGAGGAAATCTCTCTATGGCCTCAAGCAGGCGTCAAGGCAGTGGTTTGTCAAGCTTTCTGCCTCTCTCATTTCAAGAGGGTATTCACCTAGAAAGAATAATTCTTCTTTGTTTACCAAGGTTTTTGCCTCCTCCATTGTTCTATTGGCTGTTTATGTAGATGATATACTCTTGGCTGGCAATGACACTGATAAGATGGTTATCTTGAAGTCTTTTCTGGACCAGCAGTTTGAAATAAAAGATCTTGGTTCTGTATACTATTTCCATGGTCTTGAGGTCAACAAATTTCCTCAAGGTTATGTTGTCAATCAACACAAGTACACAAGGGATATTCTCCAGGAATTTCACTGCCATGATGTGAAACTTGTCCCTACTCCTCTTGATCCACAGTCTAAGCTTTCACCTAATATAGGGGATCCACCTCCTGATCCCTCCTTGTATAGGAGGCTTATTGGCAAGCTCAACTCCGTTCAACATACAAGGGCAGATATCCCTTTCTCAACACAACATCTCAGCTAATTTTTGGTCTCTCCTAAGGTGCCACACATGTTGGCTGTAGTACATGTTCTTAAGTATCTTCTCACTGATCCTGCCCAGGGTATTTTGCTCAAAAACACCACTGAGTTTTCTCTGAAGGCCTACTTTGATCCAAATTGGGTTGCCTGCCCCATATTCAGGAAGTCTGTCACTGGGTACTACATTGTTTTTTGGGGTTCTCCCATTTCCTGGAAATCTAAGAAGCAGCAGACTATTTCTTTATCTTCTGCAGGGACTGAATATCGAGCTCTCAGAAAGGTTGTTGTTCAAGTAACTTGGTTGGTTCGTTTACTTTCTGATATGGGCACGGTGATCACTTCCCTTGTTCCTGTTTTTTGCGACAGTCAGGTTGCACTTCACATTGCTAAAAATACAATGTTCCACGAGTGTACCAAGCATATTGAGGTTGATTGTCACTATGTACGTGAAGTTGTTTCAACTAGCTTGATCTCTCTTCAGCATATCTCCACCACTCATCAACATACTGATGTTTTGACTAAAGCTTTGACTGGTGTCCCTCATCACAGATAGTTGTGCAAGCTGGGTGTGTTCTCACCCTCCAGCTTGAGGGGGGTGATGGAGTGCAGCTATTAAGCTCGGATCTAGGCTGACCTTTTTCATGTTGGGCCTCTTATCATTTGGGCCTTATTTTCATTTTAAGAACCCGATCCTTGTCCGTTTTACTTACTAAACTAGACCAACACTGTACACATAATAAGAACCAGCAGTTCTTTTTTAATTAATGAGAATCATTCTTTTATTTACCTTATATATCTAATATTTGATCTCTCTCTTTGTCTTAGACACTAGGGTTTCATCTCTTTCAATCTTCATTTTGTCGTTGATTCTAAGTGTGTCAATTGTTCAGTTTGGTCGGTTATTTTATAAAATTTATACCATACTAATTTTTTGGTTATTCTATTATGTATAATTAAAATTAAACTTTTTGAAACCATCCCAATCATATCGGTTTCTCTTCACTATCAGTACGGTTTGGTTAATTTTCGATAATTTTTTTAAATGTCATATAAATGTCACTAATAGAAGTAGAATGCAATAACATACGTACTTTTTAAGTACTTATAAAACTCTCTAGACATTTTACGATTTAAAAGGTGATGAATAAGAAAAAAGAAAAGATGGCTAGAGTATAGATCCATCAACTATTCTACTGCAGCACAAAAGACATGAAGCAAATACAGAGAAAATATAAATCACACAAGTGGAAAGATATCAACCAAGCTGGGACTCAAGAATAAAGTATATAGAAGATAAATCTAAATCATATAAACGGAAACATATTTAATACATTGTAGTTTGCTACTCATAATCGATACAATACCTTAAGTCTTGCTAGTGAATATGCTGGAAATAATTTAGTTTCAACAGAAGTAGTATAATAGGTTTGGGAATTAGGATTTTGAGTTTAATTACTTGTGGGCTTGTAACTGTTTCATAATTCCAAGGCCTAAGAAAAAACTTAATGCTTTATTATTTTTAAACTATAAATATAAATATATTTTTACATTGTCAATTTATTCGATATGGTTCGGTATTTTTTTTGTTTATTTTTCATAAAATAAAAAATCTACTCTAATTATCGATATTGTTATATATTTATATAAAAACCTATAATTTTATTAAAAGAAACCTAAAAATTGGTTCGGTACAATACGGTTCGATTGGTTTAGTCAATTTTTAGATATCCATTAACACCCTTAGTCGATTTTATGGGTTATCAGCTCAATAAGTGATTCTTTATATGACTTTAGGTCAATGGATTTTAAGGATGGGATGTCTCCAAAGCGAGAAGGGATTTCCTCAAGATATCGACATATTGTATCAAGTGATCAAGGCAAGGAAAAGAATGATCCGAAATATTCCATTTTTCAAATGAGGACAATCTACTATTTTCAAAACTTTGAGTTGAGGGAACTCATAACTGCTGACTTGCCATTCGGCCTTTAAGAAAGCATAGCATGTCACAATCAAATCTTGATTCGAGGCATCAGCAAAACACTGTCGTCTGTTCCAAAAACAAAAGCCCCTTAGCGCCCCGGGATGAGAGTAGGCCTACACGCAGGCAACAACAGCACCGGCTCTACGAAATCAGAATCGAATCTTTCTATGGTATCCTACTTTCACGCAATTCATAAGATTCAACAAGCGATCAATATTTCACGATCAAGGGTGTAGTACTCTTTGTAGTAGTTGTCCTCATATATCGTATTAACAATTGAAATATGGTCGAAAGAAAAAATCTCTATTTGATAGGACTTCTTCTTATACCTATGAATTCCATTGGACCCAGAAATGATACATTGGAAGAAAAAGAAATCTATTTTATCATTTAGACAAAAAATATTATGATTATTAAGAACTCAACGGGCCCTTCCCCTTCGAATCAAACAAACAAATAAGGGAATCCCGTTGAGTTCTTACGCTTTCATGTTGACGACCCAATTCAATTGATTACTACAGGGATGAACCCAATATGAACCATAAAAGAAAATACCTATCAAACCGATTGCAAGAATACCAGCTACAATAATTGCTACTAGCTTGATACTTGAAGGTTTGGAGGCATTACAATGTTTGTGATCGATTGATACATGGTAAAGTTGGATAGTCAATTTTCTGAGATTTGATAGAAAGTTGGATACATTACTTCCTGAAGAAATATTAAGCGTCTCAAGTTGTGTTAGAAATTTCATTACAAGGCCAAGATAATGACAATACACAAATGAGCATCTGAAGATTATGTGTTCTTCTCAACATCAGTTCTGCATCCTCCCAACAATCAAAACATTGAGAGGAAAGAGTTTCCAGATAATTGAATTTTGAGTTGTTACGTAATTCTTCTGCAACATTTAAAGTGAAATTGGCTTTGATGAAAATATGCAAACGTCTCAATTTAACTATCTTGAAAATTCTGATGGTTGTATCAAGTCTCTTCCTATTGTTTTGACGATCAAAGTTTCCAGGTTTCGAATGGATGACGTAATTGACTTCCGAGCAGTTCGTGCAGCAAAATACCTCAAGAAACTAGCTCAGTTGGGAAAGAATCAATTATGGTGAACTCCAAGTTTAACACTTCTAGAAATTTGACAAAATTAGAGCTTCGGGGAATTCATTTCGCAGGTTAAAAGTAACATGAGCCACTCATCTTCGTCACGACTGCGTTTTGGTCGATGTGGAAAAGGACACTTGAAAGAGTGTCGTTTGGGTACAAGCGAGTGATATGGTTGCAAACAGAAGGCCCATCAGAAGAAGAATTGTCCATCAGCTCGACAGAGTTCCAGTGAAGGTGTAGCTCAGCCCACCAGCTCAGTGACTACTACTTTCACAGCACCTCTCCCAGCTCGTGGCACTTACGTACCTGTTGGGCGAGGCACAACTAGAGGCGGTGCACAGGGTTTAGAAGGACCTAATCTTTTCTATACAATGATGAGTCGTCAAAATTCAGCGGCATCTCCAAACGTCATCACATGTATACTAACTATTCTCTCTCTTCATGTGTATGATCTCATAGATTCGGGCTCCACATTGTCTTACGTCACCCTTTATGTTGCCTTGAGATTCAGGATAGAACAGGAAAAGGTTCACGAGCCGTTCTCTATATCTATTTCTGGTTGGTGAATCTATAGTTTTCATGCAGGTTTATAGAAATTGTACTATCATAGAGTATGGCCGAAACACCGTTGTCAACTTCATCGAGTTAAAAATGATAAATTTTGATGTAATTATGGGAATGGATTTGCTCTACTCATGTTATGCCAAGTTGGATTGTCGATCCAGAATTATTAGGTTCGAATTTTTGAATGAGCCTGCTGTCGCATGGAAGGGAAACGATGTTATGCCAAAGGATATTTCCTACCTTAAGGCGACAAAGATAATTATCAAGTAATGCATCTACCACTTAAATCAGGTTACCGATACCAATGCTGAAGCACCAACTTGTGAATCTACCACTTGTGAATGAGTTTCCAGAAGTCTTCTCAGAGAAGCTTCCCGAAATTCCACCTGACAAGGAGGTTGATCTTGGTATCAATGTTTGTCAGATACAACCTATATTAATTCCACCATACAGAATGGCCCAGCAAAATTGAAGGAATTAAAATAACAATTAAAAGATCTACTGGAGTAGGATTTTATTTACACTATTAAGTATATATAACTTAAACCTTTTTCACAACACATGCCAAAAAGTTTGCCGACCACTAATGGCTAAAATTCAGCTTCCAATTATCATAATTCCACCTTGAATTTTATATACTAAGACAAACCGACTACGTTGGACGTGTAGTCTTTCCTTTCTATATTTTTTCCTTTTCCTTTCTTGATGAGAACATGGAACTTCTATTTGTAGAAGTTAATAGTCATAGCCACCTAGATTTTAGTGGAGCCAAAAGTAGAGGGCAATTTTGCAATGAATGACAAGTGAAATTAAGGGTGCTAAAATTATGCTTCCAAGAAACTTACCTAAATGAATTAGTGAGTCTTTTGGTACATCGAATGTGAAAGTGGGTGTTGCTGTTATTGATATGTATTCTAAGTGTGGGCTTGTGGAGCTTGTGTGATGCAAGATTTAAAAGGATAGTGTTCTGTTAAGTGGTACTTGCAGCTTGCAGAGTAGTACATGACCGTTATAATGGTTATGAAGTCAGCAGAAATAACTATTTGGTGTATAGGCACTTTAGTCCCTTATTAGTTTTGATATATGTTTTAGATATTTACAGATTAGCTCTGTAATTAGAGCTAGAGAAGTCCAGCCAGACAGTTACGATCATTTATCTTTTAGCGATGGTAGAGAAGGTTCTATATATCTTTGTAATTGTCCATTAACTGAGAAATGGGAATATTCTATTTTTGCCCTAGTTAGTATCTTAGTTGTAGCTTCTTCTCCATTTATGATTCCAAATTCTAGTTATCGCAATAGTGCTAACAGAGCTCTTTCTTGGCTCTGTGAAATCCATGGCTTCCGAAAATACAAAGGTCATAAATGTTCTTCACAAATTAGCTGTTGATGTTACTCAATTCAACCAAAGGCGAGAAAAAATTGAAAATTGACATGCAAGCTCTAAACGCTTAGGACTCAGCTCTACACGACCTTCAAGAAGTTGTACATGGAAGTAAAAGACCAGAAATGGGTAACGATCCTTCAGCTGGAGAAGGGGAGCTATATTCGCCCACAAACACCGCATTCATGTTTGGGGATTTGGTTTCTCCTTTGGGAATCGCCTGTAGCACACATAGACTAAACAAACCAGTAAATACTCAGTTGAACAGCACAAATGTCGAATTGGGTATAAGAGGTATTGTTCCATTGACGAATGTTACTTCTGCAGCACACAACACTCCAGATTCACAGGCCTTTTCTAATAACCCTTCAAGTTCTCAGATCCAGTATTTTCACGCACCAATACAAGGCTAACTGACTCCATCCATAAGTAATACTTTGACTTTTCAAGGTAACCTAGATGACACACTTTACCACTCAATCACAGTTTAATTTGAGCTCACCCCAAAGTAACCCCATTCCTCAGGTTAATTCTCACCCTCTTAGATATTCGATCAGTCCACCCTAATCATTTTCCAATCATTTAGATTAGAATAAATTATGCCACACAGTACAGATTCCACACAGTTAGTTTAGCCAATACCTACAGTATCTTCCTTCTTATAACCAGAACCACACTTACACTCCTGCCTATAACACACACATTCATCCACCCCTATATCACCATACACCTTATGTGCAAACACCTTTCCTTTATTACCAGAATCCAACCACTAATTCTAACCAACCATACACAGCCAATCACCAATACCATCAAGTATTCTAACCAAATATACCCTATACCAAATACACCAAAGTGGAGTTTCGTAAGTTTAATGGAGAAAATCTTAGAGCATTGCTATATAAGGTAGAACAGTTCTTTGCTAAAGAAGATGTTACTATCCAGCAGAAAATGAAAGTGGTATCTTTCCACTTTAAGGAGGATGCCCTACAATGGCACTTAGGATACATGAGAAGTAGAGGTCAAATGGCTCTTACCTCTTGGGAGAATTATTTATGGGCACTATGTGATAGCTTTGGGGCTGAGCACTCAGACCCAATGACAATACTTATGAATGTCAAACATATTGGCACTGTGAAAGATTACCAAAAGGCCTTTGATAGTGTGATGAACAGGCTGAATTTGTCTGTGGAGCATGCCATTAGTGTTTTTTTATAAACAATTTGAAGCCTAAGTTGAGCAATAATGTTCGTGTAGGCAACCCCACCACTCTTCCTCAAGCTTACTACATAGCAAGGCTACAGGAATCCAGCTTTGCTGCACAGTGTAAAGTTGTAAAAAGCAATTCTTCAAAATCTTCTCAGAATAGAGGGGCAATGGGATACATCTCTAACTTCCCAACCAAAAGGTCTACCAATACTACCAAGAAACCTCCTACTAACAGGATGGATTACTATAGAAGAAGGAGATTAACTCCAGCTAAAATGGATAAAAAAAAGAGCCCAAGGACTTTGCTTCTACTGTGATTGAAAAGTTTGTTGCTGGGCATAAGTGCAAGAGTAAGAGGCAGTTGTTTTCATTAGAGCTTGAGGTAATTGAAGAAACAGAAGGAGAAGGGGAAGATGATCCTATAGAAAATGAACTGGAAGAAGAAGAGATGATGATGGGCTTTTTGGAGAGTTGTGCTATATCTTTACAGGCTCTAAATGGAACACTGGGCTACAGAACATTAATGCCAAAAGGGTCCACCGAAAAGAAACCCTTAGAACTCATAGACTGTGGTTCAACACATAACTTCATTGATGAGGAGGCAGCAAGAAGATTGGGGTATGTGATCAGCACAACCAAGCCTCAGCTAGTGCAAGTAGCTGATGGTAGGGAAATTCCAACAAACAAAATATGCAAGGGATTTTGCTGGCTCATGCATGAATTTATGTTTTAGGATGACTTTTTGGTGTTTCCTATAGGTAAAAGTGATGTAGTCCTGAGACTTGAAAATGGCTATGCCCTTTGAGTGACATAAAGTTTAATTTCAGAAAATTAGTGATGGAATTTGAGAACAATGGACAATTACTCAACTTGAGGGGAATTCAACCTAAACTATAGATCATTCAAGCCAAATCATTGGAGAAGATGACCATAGAGGGATCATAATTGTTCATGGTAAAGGTTAGAGGTTCAGCAGCTGAGAATGGTGAAGATGCAAACGCCAACAAGAAAGAACCAATGGCGGTAAAAAATGTCCTAAAGGCCTATAATGAGGTCATTGGGGAACCAACTCAACTAACCCCTTCCAGGGGAGTGTTTGATCACTATATCCCATTGGTTGAAGGAAGTTCACCCATAAATTCAAGACTATACAGGTAGTCACCACTCCAAAAAGATAATTATAAAAAAGATGGTGGCAGAGATGATGAACCAGGGGATCATCCAATATAGCTCAATCCCTATGCCTCACCAGTAGCATTAGTGGGCAAAAAGGATGGATCCTGGAGGCTTTGTATAGAGTATAGGGCATTGAACAAGATGACAGTAAAAGAGAAATTCCCTATTCCCATAATTGAAGAACTAGTAGATGAATTCAGAGGTTCTAAAATCTACTCTAAGATAGATTCAAGGGTTGGTTACTACCAAAAAGGATGTCAACAGCCGATGTACCTAAAACTGCTTTTAAAATACATTCTGGGCACTATGAATACCTATTCATGCCATTTGGATTAACCAATTCTCTATCAGGTTTTCAAAGTTTGAAGAACCACATTTTTCATAATCAACTTAGGAAGTTCATTCTAGTGTCCATTGATGACATTCTAGTCTATAGCAACAGTTTGGAAGAGCACTTAAAACATCTCAGGGTGGTGTTTGAATTGTTGGTCCAACATCAGTTGCTAGCAAAGAGAAGCAAGTGTGTATTTTCAGCTGAAAGGGTAGAATACTTGGGTCATTATATCCCATCACAAGGGATGTCAACTGACCCTAGAAAGATTGAAGCAGTTAAGCTATGACCTGATCCTAAATACGTCACTCAATTGAGGGGTTTTCTTGGGTTGTCAGGGTATTGCATAAGGTTTATCAAGGGATATGGGGTCATTAGAAAGCCTCTTACATACCTACTCTAAAAGGATGGTGGAATTTGCTGCTATGTCCTTATCTACTGTAAGGACTGAACTAATGGGGATGATATGAAGAGCTAGGAACTAACACTGAATTAGTAGCAATAATCCATTCATTGAAGGAAACGGGAGCCAATAAAAAAGGGTACTCATTCATTCATGAACACTTCAGAAAGAATAGCAAGCTGGTGGTGGGACCTGGCAAACAACTAAGGAAGGAGATCATCCAATTATGGCACAGCTCACCTATAGGAGGGCATTCTAGTAGGAAGAACACATTCAAGAGAATAGTATCTCTTTTCTATTGGAAGGGGTTGAGGGTGGAAATTAAAAAGATGGTGAAGACATGAGATGTATGCCAAAGACATAAGTATGACAATGTAGCCAATCCAAGACTAATCCAACCACTTAAGGTGCCTAAAGCAGCTTGGGCTAGTATTAGTATGGACTTTGTAGAGGGACTGCCTAAATCAAAAGAGAAATCAATCATATGAGTAGTGGTGGACAAGTTCACTAAGTATGCACATTTATAGGGCAATCTCATTCCTACTCAACTAGTGGCACTGACAAGCAATTCATGGATCACATTTACAAACTACATAGTATGCTAGAGGATATAATTAGTGATAGGGATCTTATATTCACTAGAAAATGTGACAAGAATTGGGGGTGACTCTTAATACATCCACAACATACCATCCCCAAATAGATAGGCAGACAGAAGTGGTGAATAGATGCTTAGAAACTTACCTAAGATGTTTTTGCTCAGATTCCCAGATTAATTGGTTCCAATTCTTGTCTACAGCATAATGGTGGTACAATACCGCCTTTCATACCTCTATATAGTGTACTCCCTATGAAGCATTGTATGGACAACCACCCCTTTTGCATCTACCCTATGTAGCTGGATATTCTGGTGTGGAAGAGATAGATATGAGTTTGCTCACAAGGGAATTTAAGCTACAACTGCTGAAATAACATTTGAAGAGAGCTCAATAAAGAATGGTGGAGCAAGCTAATAAACATAGGGCCGACAGGCAGTTTGAGGAGGGAGATTGGGTTTACTTGAAGATCCAACCTTACAGGCATATCACTTTATCCGGGGCACACTTCTCTAAATTATTTGCCAAGTATTATGGCCCATATCAAATTCTGCAAAAAGTAGGGGCAGCAGCATAAAGGTTGTCACTCCCTTCTCAACTAATATTACATTCCACCTTCCATGTTTTCCAGTTGAAGAAATGCTACGAGATGCCTAATGTCATCTTTCACCCACCAGTAGTTGACTTGGTCAGCCCTTATTGTCCTCAACCTCAGAAAATCTGGAAAGACGCTTGATTCAAAAAGGGAACAAAGCAGTGGCACAAGTTCTAGTGCAATGGGATAAGCTACCTCCTGATCTTGCTACTTTGGACGATTATAAAGCACTAAAAATTCATTTCCCTGACTTCCTTCCTTGAGGACAAGGAACTTGTTAAGGCCTCAAGGGGGATGGATATTATAGTGGTTATGAAGTCAGCAGAAGTAATAGTTTGGTTTATAGGCACTTTAGTCCCTTATTAGTTTTGATATATGTTTTAGATATTCACAGATTAGCCCTGTATTTAGTCAAATTGTAGTTGGAGAGGTCCTATCAGATTCGTTATAGTCATTTGTCTTTTAGGAATGGTAGAGAAAGTTCTATATATCTTCGTAATTAGCCATTATCTGAGAAATTAGAATATTCTATTTTTGCCCTAGTTAGTATCTTAGTTTTAGTTTCTAATACATTTTTTATTTCAAATTCTAGTTATTGCAACATTACGAGATTGAGTTTAACACCATGGTGATTGATGGTTACTATAACGACCTGATCGATCGTTTTAAGAGTTGTATCATGTTCCCTCATTTACTGCTCATTTTGTACTTTATAGTTGTTATGTGACTTGTCGGAATTATCGGTACGGGTCCGGAGGGATTTCGGAATGAAATGAGACACGTAGTATCAAGGTTGAAATCTTAAGTTAAAATGGTTGACCGGATGTTGACTTATATGTAAACGACTCCGGAAAGGAGTTTTGATGGTTCTGTTAGCTCTGTTGGGTGATTTTGGACTTAGGAGCGTGTCCAGTTGTGATTTGGAGGTCAGTAGTGGAATTAGGCTTGAAATGACGAAAATTGAATTTTTGGAATGTTTGACCAAGAGTGGACTTTTTGATATCGGGGTCGGATTCGGATTCTGGAAGTTGGAGTAGGTCCGTAATGTCAAATGTGACTTTTGTGCAAAATTTGAGGTCAATCTGATGTGATTTGATAGGTTTCGGCATCATTTGTAGAAGTTGCAATTCCTTAGTTTACATTAGGCTTGAATTGGGGTGTAATTCATGTTTTTGATTTTTTTTATGTGATTTGAAGGTTCGACTAAGTTCGTATTGTGTTTTTTGAACTTGTTGTATGTTTGATTGAGGTCCTGGGGGCCTCGGGTTGATTTCAGATAGTTAACAGATCGAAAATAGGAGTTGGTGCATGGCTGAAGCAGGGAGTCTGCTGGTGTAATCGCATCTACGGAGCTTTGATCGCAGGTGCGAGCTCGCATGTGTGAGATGAGAAGCGCAGATGCGGCCAAGATTGGGGAGGAACGTGGTCGTAGGTACGACGAGTTTTCCATATCTGCATGGTCGCAGGTGTAGCATAATGGGCGCAGAAGCGAAGTGTGTGCAGGTGCAATGGGGATTCTGCACCTGCGATTGCGCTGATGCGAGGGAGAGAACCGCTGAAACGGAGGCCCAGCTCCAATGGTTCACCGCAAAAGCAGGTGGATTGTCGCTTCTGCGACACCGAGATGTGGTTAAGTGGCCGCAGAAGCGAGAATGCTGGACAGAACACTTAAATTCAAGGGTTCGCGACTTTGCTTCATTTTAAACATTTCAAGCTCGGTTTGGGCGATTCTTGAGAGGATTTTCGAGGGGTTTCTTGAGGTAAGTCCCTTGTACTCATTTTTTTATCAATAATCTTGTTGATAACAAGGGACTTTTTATCAATAAGTCCCTTGTGCTCATTTTGTGTGTATTTAAGGTGGAAATTGAGAGTTTAAGGCTACGGATTTCAAGAGTTTGATTTGGGGTTTTAGGTAGCGATTTGGTGTCGGATTTTTGCAAATTTGGTATAGTTGGACTCGTGGTCGAATGAGCTTTTGAGTTTGGTGATTTTTATCGAATTTCGAGAAGTGGGCTTTGGCGTTGGCGTTTGAGCCGATTTTTGACTCTTGATTAATAAATTAGTATTTTTCTTATCCCGTGTTGATTATATCGAGTTGTTTATGGCTAGATTTGAGGTAATCGGAGGTCGTTTTGCGAGGCAAAGGTGTGTTGAAATAGAGATTTGGTCAAATCGAGGTAAGTAACAGTTTTAAATTTGGTTATGATGGAATAAAACCCCATATTATGTGTCATGTGTTTGGTTTTGAGGTGACGCACATGCTGGGTGCAGGGCGTATGGCCGTGCACCATAGGAATTTTGACTTGGTCAATTCCGTGGAATTGTGAAGTTGAATAAATTGTTGTTATCCGAATACTCTCCATGTGTTAAATAATTTAACTGCAAATCATGTTAGAAATCATGTTTAGACTATGTGTTGACACTGTAGGGACCCACCGAGGTCGTGTACATGCTGAATTATCTACTAAATTGCTGCTTCATACTCAGTCACAGTTTTACTTGCATATTACATCCCAATCTTTGTTGTTCATTATTAATGCATTGTATCATTCTTGTTTGGGCTGATTATCATGATTTCCTAGAGCTCGAGAAACTGGAGAGGTTGATGATTGAGTAAGGCCGAGGGCTTGATTGTGAGGTTACTTATGGGTTCGGGCTGCACGCCACAGCATGTCTTATTGATCTATGACATGATTGGCTTGTTATAGAGCTTGGGCTGAAGGAGCCCCTCTGAAGTACGCACACACACCCAACGAGCGGAGTTGATTATATTGAGGGATGGATCTTCCCTAGACATAGATCTTGTCCAGATCATTTATATTTGGGATGGATCTTTCCCTGGGCTAGATTGGCCTTATATAGTACTGAGTGACTAACTGTCAATTGATCTATATATATTGGATGGATCTTCCCTGGGCTGGATTGGCCATATACATTATTGAGTGATTGAGTATTTTGGGAGTGTGAGTACACGAGGCTTTCAGTGTGGTGCATTACATACAGCATGTGCATTGGCATGTGGATGTAGAAAGGCCATATCATTCGGAATTGAGCTATTTTACTTGAATTGAATTTAACTGTTGAACTTGGAAGCATGCCTATCTTTCTATGTTGTAATTTATGTAATTGAACTATATCCGTGAGACTCGTCACTACTTTCAGTCCACTATTTAGTTTTGTTTCTTACTGAGTTGGTTGTACTCACGCTACACACTGCACTTTGTGTGAAGATCCAAGTGTTTCCGGACACGGTGGGTGTTGATTCCTTTGCGCAGTTGATCTTTTGGGAGATTTCAAGGTAGCTGCTCGGTGTTTCGCAGACCTCGTCACTCCTACCCTATCTTTCTATTCTATGTGTTTTGCTTCAGACTATTATAAACAGTACTCCCAGATTTGTGATGTTTAGACGCTCATGGACTCTTTATTGGTTTTGACTTTCTATCCATTTTGAGAGTTTTACTGATTAAACCTGTATTATTCTTATTTTTCATTTAAAAATTTGAAAGTATTTTGAAGTGTCGGCTTACCTAGTACCACGTTAAGCGCCATCACGACAGGCTAAGTTTTGGGTCATGACAATTACATGAGAAATGGTATTTCAAGAATGCGCTTGAGGTGTTCTATGAAATTCATGAGAGTGATGCCATTTCTTAAATGGCTTTGATTGTTGGGTTTGTCATGAATGGTAGTGTCGTTGCAAAGAATGATACAGCTTGTTGGGTGGTTGTTATCTATTGTATTGTATCGTATTGTTACTATATTATTTGTTTTGATTGTTACTTTAAATCCGTCGTTACGTAACAACTAAAAATGTCACTTTATGTAAAGACGAATTTGGTGTGGTGGCGTCGTTACCTTGATTTTTTCTCTCATTTAGTCCTACCTTATAATTAAATAATCATATTTTATCCTTTATTCTACTATTTTATAAAATATTTCTACTTTGTATCCTATTTTTCTTAGTAATATTGCAAGTCTATTTTTCATATTATTGGTGTGACAACATAAAATATCGGCAAATGATATGATCTATCCAAACGTTGTATTCATCAAACAATACTATACAATACAATACAATGTAGTACACTACAATACGAGACATTATAAAATAACATGTAATAACCATCTAGATAAGTTATTAGTTATATCTTGCAGTATATGATGCTTGGGCTCGAGAAGAAAAGATGAAACTAACAATATAGCTAAATACCTAGATAACGCTTTAAACTTGACACGTATTGTACGATAGCCTTACAAAATTATCAACTTGATACTTAACCCGAGTACTGTACGTGCTAAGTTTAAGGGACTCTAAGTTTTTAGCCCAAGAAAATTTATCAACTTGATACTTAGACCAAGTATAATACCTAGTTATTTACTAAAATGGACATTTGGAAGGAAATGATGAATTGTTACTATGGACCCCTTATTCTAAGAAGTTGTTATCTTACCTCGTATTTGGTAGAATTTTTATTCTACTATAAAAATTTCGAGATTATGTATGTATGGGCCAAAAATTACATTTGATATAATTAAACTGTATTATCATTAAGAAGGCCTTCATGGGCTGCCACGTGTCACCAATACGACTTCAATAAAGGGCAGAGCTTATGAAGTCATTGAAGATCAAGGTCGAGGAGTCATCGAAGATTGGGGACGAGGTCGAGCACTCATCATAGACAGAGTAAATAATGGCTAGTTTTAGGATAAGGCATTCGAAGAGAATATTATAGTGGATATTCTCTGTACTTGTACTATTAGGGTTTTTTAGGTATATGTTTCCTATAAATAGAAAGAGACACAATGATAGGGGACATAAGATATTTACTTGTAAGAAAATACATTGACTTTCTCTATAGAGTCTGGCTTTATTGCAAACATATAACATATACCATTTCCCTAAGATTCATGCCTAACTTTTCCACTCGATCCAAGAACAATCTGAACATTCGAAGGCTCATCAATTATTCATCATTTTCAGAAGGAATATCCACAGATCTCACCCCTTTTCAGGTGACTCACACGTTCTTATTTACTTAAATACCATTCATTGCTATTTATTGTTGTTTAATGCTATCCCATTCTTTTTGGGTCATTGAATATTGTTAGTGTTGTCAATATTTATTATCATTTGGATAATATACATATTATCCTATTATAAAATTAGATAACGTATCTTTTGGACATTAATATTGGCTAAGATTGACTCAATTTTATTAAATCTAATTGGTTAAGACCAGATCTAGATTTTGGGTCAAACAGTTTGGCACCGTTTGTGAGGACTTCTTACCTAATCTTTTAGTTTCTATTAGATCTACAACTCACATGATTTGCTAACCTAACAAACCACAAAGTTTTTCTCCTTCTCTGCACGTACGAAAATTTACATGGTAGGTAACCAAAGAGACATGTGACATCCCCGGTAACCTCATGAACGCTATCAACAAGAGTTATGAAACGTTGGGCCATGACGTGACACTCACTGCCTTCCCCGGACGCGAGAGGTCGCTTCCCC